>JANRGW010032821.1:0-71447 GCA_024733675.1 Psilopsiagon aymara | reverse complement strand
GTTTAGATTGGATATGAGGAAGAAATTCTTTCCTGTGAGGGTGGTGAGGCACTGGAATGGGTTGCCCAGGGAAGTTGCGAATGCTCCATCCCGGGCAATGTTTAAGGCCAGGTTGGACAGAGCCTTGGGTGGCGTGGTTTAGTGGTAGGTGTCCCTGCCCATTGCAGGGGGGTTGGAACTAGATGATCTTAAGGTCCTTTCCAACCCTGACTGTTCTATGATTCTATGTTTCTTTAGTAGAATTGCTTTCTGAGGCATTTGAATAAATTACTTCATATGATCATTTGTGCCATAGTCTCCATTACTTTTAAAGGTTAATTAACTCTACCATCATTTCTGTTATGGTTTTTTTCTTCCTCCTATTCTTATCAAGCCCCAGATGTGGATTTATTTGGCATTATTTGGCAACCAGAGTGGAAGCAATGCTTCCACCAGTCTAACCGCTGTCACAGCCCATCATGACAAATGACCTTCAGGTCCTGGGGACTGGATCTTTTTCCACCCGCTTCATCCTACTTCGTACTGCTGCTCTTGTGCCTGGTGTTTTAGTCCCCTGACCAGGATGTGATGCTGCACAGGTGCCAAAATTGCTGTGGCATTGCTTTTTGCTGATAAATTTGTAGACATTAGAATTCATTGCTTGCACTGAAGGTGAGAGAGTTTATCCTCTGCACATTTTCTGTGTGGGGACAGGAGCAAGCTTTATGAAGGGTATTCTGGTGGGGGGGTTACATTTTTGTTTTGTTGGAGAAGTTGGGGGGAGAGGAATATAAAGGAGTAGCATATTTCTGGGGTATGAGTGACGGGATCTTACCCAGCTCAGGATGTTGCTGTGGGAGATGTATTTCGTTGGAGACCTGGGTAGTACTGAGGAGCAGGGATGACATTCAGTGCCGTACAACAAAGGCAGGCTTAGAACAGGACATACTTGGTTATTAGTGATATGATCTTACTTTATGTACTTATTGATTTTTAGAAGGCAGGCATCCTGGAATTCTGGAAGAGAAAGATTTTACTGTTTTGAGCTATGATATCTGCATCCTGAGGCATAGCTTCAGGGGTGTCTTTCAGACTTCTTTATCAGTTGCTGTGTGGCCTTAAGGGAGAAGCTCATGTCTTAGTGCTTCTGGGGAGCATGCACAGGTGACTCAGCTGAGCTACTCAGAGTGAGTTACTGCCATTTTTTCTGGGAACTGAGCAAAAGCTTACCTAGTTGAAAGGTGACCCAAGGATTTCCTCTGGAGAGATGACCATAGAACAGTGTATTCCTTGTGAATCCTTACAGCAGAGTGAAGATGCTGCCCGAGAAGCCAGATGTGCCTCTGCCCTTTGCTTGTCTTGAACGGTACTACTGTGGCTGTCACAGCAACATGTATGTACAGACCTGTCCACTCATCCTCTTTGTTGGCAAGTATTGTGCAAACTATCCTCCTCCGTTTCATCCTTTCTGCTGCTGCTTCCACTTGCTCCATGGTGTCTTTTTCAATTGCTGTACCCTCCCTGCTTGAGGAATCCTCATTCAATAGTGAGGATTAGGAAGTGCAAACGTGTCAACTGTGTTTGCTTAATAAATATACATTCTTTGTTCACTCTGTTGATGTGACAATGTGTTTTGGCAGTTGGCCATATCTGTGGTTACATGATTGTGCTTTTTCAGTGTTGAGAAAGGAGTAATTCTAGGAGTAGAAAACTTACAGTCCTCAGTCATGCTGGGTTGCAGTGGCACAAGAGCTCTTGAACAGCTCTGTTGCAGTCTGTTTCTGAAGAGCCTTGTCCTTAAACTTCAGCTCTCTTGTTTGCATATTATTTAGTGAATTTACAGTTATAAGTTGGTTTTCAGATTTTATGATTTTGATTGTAAGCCATTCACAATTGTTTTGAGTGTCAGAGTTTGTGTTTGGCTGGAGTATTTGTTTTGATTCTCTGCCTTCTTGAGGGCTGACATGAAGTACCTGCATGTTTTTCAGCTGGGCCTTGCAAGGACTGACATCAGCCTTTGGCATCTCTGCTGGTTTTGTGTAAATTCCTTGAGGATTTTGAGATTTGCAGAAGTGTGAGAGATTGTCCATCTCATGTCCGTAGACTTCACAGAGATTATGATTCAATCCACTCTAAGAAGCTTAATGTAAAATTCCATAGGGTCGAAAGAGTTGCTGCAAATCAAATTACAATCTGTGTAAAATATGACATGTGGCTATTAAAAATGGTCCTGACTGGGGCTGCCATGGATTCCCCCAGACCTGTGGTCTCTGTTCTCCTGGGCTTTTTGCCCATTACGTAACAAAACAGCAATCAACAATTTGATGACATTAGTGGTAAGCTGCATGGTCCGCTGGATATTAGTGCTGTTCTATGGGATTTAGGTAAAATGTGCTCTCTGGGGAATGGAGGTAGGGAGGAAATGGCTTTTAATAGCATTAGTGTAAAGGCAAACTTACAGCTTTCATATGATTAATAAATAATGCAAAAAAAGGGTGATGAGAAGAATTCAGACAACTGAGAATATTGGGGGTTTTGGTAGTTTGTTATTGGGGTTTTGGTTGGGTTTTTTTTGTTTGGTTGGAGTTTTTTGTTTGGTATTTTTTGTGGGGAAGTTTGGGGTTTTTTTTTGGTGGTTTTTTTTTTTTGATTGTCTATTTTGGTTTGGTGATTTCAGTCAGAGTATCTTCACTACTTGGATCAGTTTAATTTCTGTAGCTCAGGAGTGTATGTGGGTTTTGGTTTGATTTTTGGTTTTGGGTTTTTTTTTTTTTTACATATATACTTCTTCAGTGCCTGCTTCTGGGAATGTGCATCAGTGTCAGTAAAAACTGGATTTCAAACTGGATCCAAGTACACGATTACAATGATGGGAGCATGCTGAGATTCCTTTGTTAACTACTAACCACATACTTTTTGTAGGACAGCCTCACTTACAGTTCAGTTTCTGGAATTTGGTGTGTGGGGGGTGTGTGTTAAGCCTGAAAACTGAAGAGAATAACTGAAGTAAGATAAACCATGGTTTCCGTAGTGTAAGAGCAGTTACCTTATGTTGAACCCCTTGGGGTGCTGCATCCAGTGAATCACAGGAGCTGTCTGCAGAAGTCCTGGCAGTTGTGTGGGTGTGAATAGTGTGGGGTAGTACCGGAGGGTCTGTTGATTCTTCCCTCTCTGAAGAGAGAGTAAACGATATATCTGCAAAGTGTACAGTAAAATAAAAAAACCCTGAATGTGGGGGAGAAGAGCTGATATTGCAGTTGAAAAAGCAACTTCTGCATTTTATGGCTTTCTTTTATTTCCTCAAGCTTAATGTTGGCTTTGTGGAGTTAGTGCGTATAATTTAGAAACACGGCTCATCCTCTTTCATAATTATACTTCTCATTGTTTGGTAATGCTCTTTATACCTTATTTAATCTTTTTGTTTTGTCAGACAGCTGTAACATTAAGTCCATAGAAGCAGGGGAGTTGGGATAACTGAGGAAACGGTGTGCAGTGATGGCTGTCATGTGTGGGCAATGGGGCAGCCAGTACACACCAAATATCCCTGCTGCATCCCAGCCAGCATCCCTCAGGCGCCAGTGCCTCTCCTGCCTGGTGCCTGCCTGTTGGCTCCAATTGCAGAGTGACCCGCATATTTGTTTAATCTTGGATAACATTCTATAGGGAGTGGATGTTTGTTTCATTGCTGTGATGTGCCCTGCATAGCAAAGGGCATTTCTGTGTTACTGAAAGTGGTGCCAGGTGTAATGTTTTAATTCCCTGAATTTTTTCCATCTAGAATCAACTAAAGGGTCCTGCACACCTTAAGGCTTTGTAGTGAAACACAGCAGCAGGCAAGTACAAGTCATAACTGTGACTGTTGAGATTAAACCAAAATAATTGCAAACCCTTGAATAACAGGCCATGACTGTTAAACCTGTGAACAGAGCTGTAACTTTCTGTGAGAGATTCTTGCAGGTTGCAGTGCTAAGCTATTCGCTGGTTATTAAAGACCTGATTGCACATGGGGATAGATTAGAGCAGAGCTAGATGGCCAGTAGCATTGGCTGATTTGTGGCAGATTAGAGTGCTTTTTGAACATAAGACCACGTATGGTTAGTGGTCAGAGTTCCAGCTTAGTGTTCCCAGGCAGCAGCTTGATTTATTCAGCAGCAAGGAGCTGTGCTATCGGGTAGAATAAATAGAATCTGCCTAATGTGCAGGGTTTTGAGTAACATCTGGACTTTCCAGGAGCTTGGATGGCTTTCTTCCTGGCTTCAGAGGTCTGCCATGTGCTGGGGAGTGTGGCCACTTCAGAAAAAGTCCAGCTGGCGCAGATGGGTTTGTATCTGGCTTACTGTTAGAGAAGCAGCTCCTTCTGCAAAGGAGATGTGTATACTACTGAGAATGGTTATCATTGTTTGAACTAGAAATCAGAAAATGCTCTTTGAACTCAGATCTATTTAGCTCTAAATGGTTATTTTGGGAGGAAAAAATAGACTATATTTCAACATTATTAAAATCCATTAAACTACAGGATGTCTGTTCGGATGAATTTAGACTATCAAGAATAAGTTTGCGTAAATCTGAAAACAGAAATTACTGGTTTTCAGATTTTTTTTTTTTTTCATTTGAAGGTAAAGCTTTAACTTAACAATGCATAAGCTTAATAATTTTGTATTTCCAGATTAACTTGCTTTGTTTTTGTAATACATAAACTATATTGTATTTTAGTTTCACTAAATTGATTTTGACTTCAGGCAAAAAATGCATAGCTAGTCCTTGTGTGAGAAAAATACCATAGGTGATCTTAAGGTCCTTTCCAACCCTAACTGTTTTGTGATTCAGTGATTCCATATAATGGGAACCATTATGTGTCTTGCTTTCTCAATCTTCTGCATCGAGGAGCTGCTTCACTTGCTCAGTATTCATGGTTCATCTAAAGGATTGAATGTTTTTCTGGAGGGAGTTTTCCTATTCCTTAGTGAAAACATTCTTCAATTGCTCTTCTGGAGCTTTATTCTGAACTGCCTCTGTTCAATAATTTCACCTTATTCAGATGCTAATGTGCAGTGGTCTCTCTTGTGAATGTCTGTCCAGAGACTGAAATTAGCATATTAGGAATAGATTTGAAAAAGATTTTTTTTTTTTTCTTTGTGTACTTATAACTAGGTTTGAGGGGAGGATGGTATATTTTATGAATGGTTTGCAGAGTTGAAATCCAGTGGGCCTATGAATGGTGTGGCATTTCTGTTACCCTTGTCCTTTCTTTAGAAGTGGATTCTTTCTGTTATTAACACCTACACAGTAGGGATGGTGCAGTGAACTCACATATTTCCTACTTTAAATGTTTGCATTCTGATAATATTTTCTGATGGAAAAGTGCAAGCAGAAAAGATGGTGCTTATTTGGGCAGTATGCTTCTTGCAAATAGAATCTGAGAAATGGAGAATGTTGAAATATTTGGCAGGAACTTGATTTCTTCCACTTTGGAAAAAAGTGTTTTAAAATCTGTTCCGTATAACTTTGATTCAGAAGTGTATGTGAAAGCATGTATGTGAAATGCATCCATAACAGTTACAAATGCAATATAGAAATTATTCGGCAGTTGAATCAGTGAAGAGGGTTTGGTTTGGTTTGTTTGTGGTGGTGTTTTGGTTTTTTGTTTGGGTTTTTTTTTTCTCCCCATGGCTTTGCTGGCTGTAATTATCTGTGTGGCCCATTTTCTGCTTGTTACAGTAAAGAAATGTAGTCCTCTTCTGCCTTTTGTTATCTGTCTTCAGCATCTTTACTGAAGCCAGATTGTTGGGTTTTTTTCTATAATAACTGAGCTGATAAAAATAAAGTGAGAATTATTTTTTTTTTGTAAGACTTTTAATAATAACTGATGGCCTTGGGTGCAAAGAAGCAGACAAGGTGTTGAATAGCTTGTTGCTAAACCTCTTCCTGAGATAAAACACTGTTGTAATTGATCGCTAATAGCATTGATAGTTCTAATAGTGAAATAAGAATGTGTCTGAACTTTGTATGCCAGGCATATGCAGTGGTATAGATTTGCATATCCATGCACACATTGGTACAGTCTTTTTTAGTGGAGAACCTTATTCCCTTGCTGGAGGACAATTATTGTTTGTTAAGCATGAATCCAAGGCAAACTTGAGCTAAACTCAGTTCCAAAATGAAAAGCTCAGTTTGCCAAGAGAAGGTGTGCGTGTATGTACATATGTAGCAAGTTTTAGAGGCTTAATTTTGCTTCAGTTAATCTTTAAGGTTCTGAATATTCCATCTCTTGTGGTGTAAAGGCTTGTCTTCCTGGTGTTTTGTGCATATTCGCATAGATACAGGTTAAAATTGCCACGGTCAGTGTGTGGATACTGCATAACATCTATTTCTGGCTTGATTTATGCACTGTTCTGGCTCATCTTAAAGAAATTCCTAAGCCACATTTTCATTTTATGTATACTGTGTATATTCAGGGAAGGCCATATATTTATGAACATATAAAGGACAAATTTTCTGCACTCATGCATCTGATGCTTTCAGAACAGTTTGGTTCTGTTCAGCTCAACCTGAGTCCTCTCTTTCTTCCAGGAAGGACAACTGAGCAAAAACTGCTTCTGATGCAGTTTATTTGATGTGGCGCTTGGCTTGCCACCTCCCTTTGTGTGAGGGAGCCAGGGGAAGTTGGTCCAGCAACTATGGCTGTTTGTCCCATATTTGGCTAATGTTTGGTGTGCTATTCCGACTGCATCTGACCCAGAGGTGCTTCAGAAGGAGCATCAGGCTTATTTTCCTTCACTGATAGCCTCAGGGTTGTGTGACTGCTGGAAGGCATGCTCTGGCCACGCATCTGCTCTGGAGGTTAACAGAGCAGGGCCATCACAATGTTTTTTGGTGTATGAGAGCACTGTTGGGTTTCAGCTGTGGCTGAGTCCACTGCTGGATGTGCCACTTGCTGTGAGAGCTAAGGAGGTGTCAGGAGCTCAGAAAATAAGTCCTAGTTCTGGCAGAGAAGAGTGAGAAGGTGTCTTAGTCTTTGTTGTAATACCAAGAGGAGTATTGGAGAGAAATGATAAAGAGCAGAAGGGTGATAAGAAGAAATAGAGACAGACCCAGATAGTATTTGGGAGCCAGCCAGAGTGTAAACAAATCATCTGAGAGGTGAATGTGGACTGATATCAAGTGAGGAGAGGCTGTGAATGGATAGGAGAAAGTAACTGAAGAGCATGGATCAAGAGGAAATGTTATCTTGATCCTACTGTTTGGAAAACTGTAGGAGGGAAGATGTGAGATGAAATGGAAGAGATGGATATATTTTAGTCAAAACCTAGAAAAACAAAGCCCTATCATCCTGGGTGGGATGATAAAAGGAAGTTGTCACAGTATGTGCTTGAAACTTAGTAGCAGGATGGAGAGGGTGTAAATGTGTATGGTAAAGAGGAGGGATTGAGTATTTATAGATCTGTTATCAATCCTAACAGTGTCAAAAGCACAAGATATAGGCTAAAAGATTAGCAAACCCAAAGGAATTGGAGTTTGATAATCTCACCATCTGAAATTTGCAGAGTAGTGAGGTTTAAAATTACAGTACTGTGTGTAATAATATAAAATAAGTAAGTTAGGTAAGTATTGAACAACTTTAAATTATTTAGTTACAATGTATGGTAAAGTTTTCTTTGCCTCCTTTGTTGTGAAACTGTTTTGACAGATTTTTTTTTTTTTTTATGTTAGTATTTTTTTTTCCCCGTATGGAGAAGCTAGTGAAGAAGAAATAGCATGTCTTACACAGCAGTGACTAGTTTCTGTCATTAAAGGTGCAAGTCGAAAATGTGATATGCTTGGCAGATGTTGGAAAGCCAGTAAGTCATTTTACTAGTGGAATTAGATGGCCATTTAGTTGAATTTGTTCTGTCTGTTACACAGTTGAAAGATGCATGAGTGTTATGCAATCTGGGACTCAGATGGTTAAGCTGAAGAGTGGAACCAAAGGACTAGTTCGTCTCTTCTACCTGGATGAGCACAGAACCTGCATTCGATGGAGACCATCCAGGAAAAGCGAAAAGGCAAAAAGTAAACTTCTACTATTTCTTTTAATTTCTGGGGCAGTTCAGTATTAGAATGTGATCTACAGAGGGTTTGATTAAATAAATTTTTTTTGATGTTTATTTCAAATGTGCTGTGATTCTTACACGCAGATTTTCAAGAATGCATGTAGAGTTTAACCACCTGCTAAAAGTTCAGGATTATGAAAGAAAGGCAGGGTAGTTCAGTCTGATGTCAACATTTTTCATACTTCTATATGAATTATGAGCAAACAGAAGATAACTACACGGAACTATTTTAAATATATACATCGCAGGTTTAAATACAGAATCTACAAAAGTTTAGATTGGTGTTTCTTAATCTTAACTGTGATAATTTTCTTTAGAAATTTTTAAACCTTGAAGTCAATGTGTAGCATTATTTCTTACTCAAACTGTTTCTGCTGTACTGTTTTAAATTTGAATTTGAAGTTAGTGGTTTATTGAATAAAATAGCAACTAGAAATTCACAGGACTGTCAAGGAGGCTTGAGATTAAAACCAAGCAATTGGGAAGGCTACAGACAGTGACAGTTGATGCTTTTGGTCCAGTGAGTGGTGGCTAAGAGCTGTTGTGTTGAACAGCATAGCTGTTTCATGTCATGGCACTGGGAATCGTGTTCCATCACTGTGCTAGGGTATCCCTGCCTTCCTGCTCTAGAGAGCATGGCTGTGATGGGAGGGAGTCCCTTTGGAGCTATGCAGTCTTTCACTCATTGATGGGAAGACACTTGGTATCTCTCTCCTTGTGCTCCCTTTTGAGTAGCCTGCAGTCCTCTGCTGTATCAAGGAGCACTCAGAGCTCTGCTGTAACCTGCCTGGCCTGCCTTCAAGGCAGCTGCACTGTACATGTGGCTTGGACAGAGCAAGGATAAACCTAGAAATCCACAAGTGCTTTGGGATATGACAGTGTAACATTAACAAATGTTTAATGACATTTTGCCTGAATAATTCAGTATTACTAAAACCAGTAAGAGGTTGGGTGGATATCCAAGCATTCAATTTTTGTTTTCCCTTTTCCCAACAGTTGTCATTGATTCTATTTACAAAGTCACTGAAGGTCGGCAGTCTGAAATCTTCCACCGCCATGCAGAGGGGAACTTTGACCCGAGCTGCTGCTTTACCATTTACCATGGGAACCACATGGAGTCACTGGATCTGATTACATCTAACCCAGAGGAAGCTCGCACCTGGATCACAGGACTGAAATATTTGATGGCTGGAATAAGTGATGAGGACTCACTTGCTAAGCGACAGAGAACACATGATCAGTATCCTTTTATGAGCCTGAGCTCCAGCTTCTGATTAAGTGTTTCTGGCTTGTATTTTTTGTGTTTTAGTGACTTCAGCATAGGGTGTCCTTTCACCTGCTGTTATGTGATTAAAAACCTTACCGCTGATTGTGATGAAAGCTTGAGTAATGAGTTTGACATGGACACTTACCTGTGCGATAAAACATCAGCTATGCCTTAGGGATTGGATTGAGCTGCATTGAAGTCAAGGGATACCACATAGCAGCCTTCCAGTATCTGAAGGGGGGATTATATAAGGATGCTGGGGAGGGACTACTCATTAGGAGCTGTAGTGATAGGACAAGAGGTAACAGGTTAAAACTTAAACAGAGGAAGTTTAGGTTGGATATAAGGAAGAAGTTCTTTACTGTAAGTGTGGTGAGGCACTGGAAAGGGTTGCCCAGGGAAGCTGTGAATGCTCCATCCCTGGCAGTATTCAAGGCCAGGTTGAACAGAGCCTTGGGTGGCATGGTTTAGTGGTAGGTGTCCCTGCCCATGGCAGGGGGGTTCGAACTAGATGATCTTAAGGTACTTTCCAACGCCAAGTATTCTCTGATTCTATGATAGTCTTGCATTTTGTTAGTGAAATTCTTGTTGAAGAGTCAAGACAGTCATTTCTATTTATCTCAGTAAATACTAACCCCAGCATGATTTCAGGATTTCTGTCATCTTCTATTTGCCCAACTGTTTTTTTATTCTTCTGCTGCAAATTGCAAAGTCCATTAGAAGACACTGTTTTCAAGGTACTGCTAATTGAAAACTTGAATTCATTAGCCTCTGCACAAGTGAAACTCAGTGTTTTTAGGAGTCTTCAAGTAAATTGACTAGTAATTCCTTGTCATCTGTTTCTCTTGGTCAGTGTATGTCAGATATGTGTCTGATTCTCAGCCTCTGTTGATTGTCAGGAGCACTAATCTTTAAAGCCCCTTAAATGTTTTTTGTAACCTAGCAACCAAAATGAACTTCTTATAAAGATCATGTCCATTGAATATTTCCTTGACGTGCTTGCTTTCACAACAGTGTTGACTAGTGTTTTAGGTCAGGTCGAACTGGGCTTTAAGCAGCTTGGTTTAGTGGAAAGTGTCCTTGCTTGTGGCAGGGGAGTTAGGACTGCATGATCTTTTACAAACCAAACCATTCTGTGATTCATTCTATGTTAAATACAAAGAACAGTCTGCCCACTAAACCAAAAGCTCCCCCAAAACAAATGAACCAATAAACATCAAAGCCCATATTGACTAAAACTGTAGCCAGTCTCTTCTGCCACATGTAAATCTACAGTGGTCACTTGTAAATACTCCTTCTGAAGAATATGCATCAGGTATTTTTAATTCGTATTTCCAGTGTTTTATTCTGAGACAAGATAGGCACAGATCCATTTGGGGGATATATTGCATGCTGTGTTGCACACATGCTCAGTTTGCTATATTTCTCCACAACTTTTCCAAGCTGCATGTTCTCTACTGGTGAAACATCAAGTCTCATTTGAGGTATCAAAAGGGGCAGCTGGGAGGCTGCAGACAGAATGACCCCGTACCAGTTCCAGCTAGCATAAGAACTTGGCAAAAGCTGCAAAGGGATACGCATGCAAAGAGGGGGTAAAAGGTACTGGTTAGAAAGTGGAGAAATTCAAGCAGAATGGAGGAAGAAGTGGAAGATGAAGTTGAAGCAAGCTCAACAGTACTTGAAAAGTATCTTCTCAGAGAAGTTAGCAGAAGAAAATGAGAGTGTGAAGGGGCTGGTATTGTGAACCTGTAAATAATAGTCCAAACCAGTACAGTTTTAAGCTTTTAGATGAAACTGGAGAGGGGCAGGGAGAGGGGAGAGAGAAAAACTTGGTTTAGTGTCAGCTCAAACCCAAGTAAACCTGCAGAACATCCCAATAAATGTTATGTTAAAGATGAGCTCTACGCTGTATGAAGAATCACCTCTTGTTTTCTGAATTTGACAACTGTTGGCTTTATTTGATGCCATTTTGCCCTTGTGAGGGGAGAAAAAGCAAATGTATGGGCACTATCCATTTTCTGTGTGCCACTTACAATTCTGATGCCCTCTGGAAGTGTAGCACAAGGTGAGGACAATGATATTGGAGATAAAGTGGTAGACAAAGAACTTGTCCAGAGATGGAAGAGTTATACAGATACAGGTGAAAGAACTGTGACAGTCTTGGAGGAGAGAGCATGGAAAAACAGGAATGGTTAATTTTTAATGAGGCTCTTATGGAAGCCAGAGGCCGATAATCATGTACTTGGGCTGGTTTAACAGTCTTCCTTATTCTGTCCTCTTATACTAGATTAATGTCACCTCTGATACAGATGGCTATTGAGCTTGATTCCTTAGAGTTGAGTCACAAAACCACTAGAATGTAACTGTCTTAGTTGCACCAGGCAGGAAGTGCAATAGCAAATTGTCCCACAGGTTGTATAGTAGTAAAAATGCTTTGGTTTGGAATAAGTGTGTGGAGAACAATGTAGATAGAACCAGATTCTTGCCAGCAATAATTTTATTTCACAGTGTTCCTGTGATAACAATAATGCAGGCTGTGGGAAGTCTTAATGCAAATGTTCTGCCTGGAAGCTCTGACTTGAGGAAAACGTGTTTGTGAAGGCTGGATTAAATAATGTCCAAGTTTTTCTCCCTGGAAGATGTTAAAGTCCTCTGCTAAGGAGGATTACTTCCCTGCCCAAGAAGAGTTGTTCTCCCGAATTTGAGTCTTGTCCCTTCCCTTCTAATTGCTCTGTCTCCCTTTGCTGTGAGGAAATTGCATTCTTGTACCTTTCCTTGACACATTTGTAGCTGGGTCAAACAAACCTTTGAGGAGGCTGACAAGAATGGAGATGGCCTGCTGAATATTGAAGAGATCCACCAGCTGATGCATAAACTAAATGTTAACCTGCCCCGCAGGAAGGTTCGGCAGATGTTTCAGGTTGGTAGCCTCTGACACAGTTTTGCTGTGGTAAGATAGTGCCAGTTATGGTCTTTTTCTGGACAGATCCAGAATAGGATTTGCAAGTTGCGGCTTTAAACTGTCCTTTCCAGCACCTCAGACTTTGTTTGAGCCTTAACTTTTTTGTAGACAAGGATGCATCAGAACATTGTTTTAATGATGTGAGCCATATAGAAGACAATTCATTAATATTACTTTTTCAGATGCATGATTGTTTTCATCTCTGAACTGAATTGTTCTATGCTGGCATTGATGGACAATGAATTTACTCTGTTTCTATTGAAATACTTTTTCATTTCCTTTATGGAAAATTACTTAATAGAAACTGGCTTTGTGATGGTAATTGTTTTGGTGGTTTTTTTTAAAAAAGCTTCTTCTTACTTAGCCAGAATAATTTTTTTTTTACTTCTGTCTGAAAGCAGGTACCATTTTCCACCAGCTCTAGTATTTACTGTAGGAAAGAAGAGATAAGACAAGGACATAATGAAGAGCAAAATAAATTTTTCTTAACTCTTCAGAAACAGTAGCAGCCAAAAGCTGGTTTGCTGTGAAACATGGGAAAGTTGAAGAATCTTCTATGGTCAGAAGTAATTTGGTTTTCTTTCATAAACCCCACATTAGAGATACATCTATGGGGTTTTCAAGTTACTCCCCAATGGCTTGAGAAGTGTGGAAACTGATGGGGTTGTGTTGCAGTAATGAATTCAGATTGTACTAGTTCCCACAAATGATACATATCATTTAAGATATGTAGTAGATATAAAATGCTTTAAAATCCAACTCAGCACCAGATAGCTGGGAATTATTTTCTTCTCAGCTTACTTTGTGATCTGAGTTTATAGCTCAAATGGCAGTAGAATTAACAAGATGTAATGAAATGCAGCTCCCTGAGATTCTCAGGTTTTGCTGATACTGTTCACTGCTACAGGAGAGGGAGGGAGTTGTGAAGCCATGTACTGAGAGGAAAAATAATGTAGTTCTGTCTGCACTGTTAAACTGTCTAGGAATGAGTGCTAGAGCACTCTAGAAACCGATAGCCTTTGTATAATCAGAGGCAACTTTTGATTAAAAATGAAATGCTTCACTTACTTTCATTTTGCTGCACTTGCTGCCAGCATGTACCCAAGTTAATGTCCTAGATTTCACAGACATGGTTAAAGTTATTAAGGTTGAGTAGAAAAGGAGTGTTGAAAGTTTATTTACTGTTCAGGGCTCAATCCTAAAGGTCTTGCCCCACAAGCAATGCTTTGTGCCAGCAGTTCTATGGACTTTCAGGACTTAATGCAGGATAAAGGGAGTAGCAGAATAATGGTGGTACAAATCCTTGCCCCTGTATCTAGCTACTCTGCCCTGTTTGTGCACTTAATCTGCTCTGGTGGTACTTTTATGTGACTTGGCATTACAGTTCAGACATGGCACAAACAGTACCTGGCCTGCAGGAGCACCTGTGGTCCACAGGGATGGCTGGGCCTATGACAGTCCAGATCCTGCACCTAGGAATAGAGTATGGGGCTGCTACTTCAGTTGTGTGCATGTACTAAGAGTAAAGATGGTTTCCTATTCCAAGACATGCTTCAAAGTTAAGTGGAGTGTTTTTTGTGAAGGGGAAAGTAGAACAGGATCCTTGGAAAGCAAGCCAGGTCAAAGATGTGTTCATTGCATCTACTCCTCTTCTGTAGAAAATGAGAAAATTGGACACCAATCGGAAGATCATTCTTGTGAAGGAAGAAGTGATAGCAGGATGAGAATGTCTTCAATCTGGAGAAGAACTTGTATTTGATGTACCACTGTAGACGAAAGACCATAGGTTCAAAGCCGAGTCAGTGTTAAAAAGGCTCTTCACAGAAGATGTTCCAACCTGAACAAAGGAAAACACTATTTTTAACAGAACATGACTTGAGAATGGCAATGGGGTTTATAACTACAGAGAAAAAAATACCCTATATACGGCTATGAATGAAGGGCCATATTCATGGGAACATACTTCTAAACGTTTATTTCATTGTTTCTCCATTATCTGCTTACGGCCTCAAACTTGGCAAGGGTTGTAGTTTCCATGAAATTTGGTTTTTGTGGAGACCTGCATAAAGTTTGACAGCAGTTCTCCAAGAATATATTCTTTGTTTTGAAAATCCAAATCTGCCCTCTTAGACAGATGTTCACAGTAAAAAGCTTGTATTAACGTGCTTTTAAGTACTGTTTTCTTCTCTTTCTACCTTTGAGGATAAACAAAACCTGCCATCAAGACTGAGGCTATTTGGCATATGTTGTGGTGGGGAGTCTTATTACTGCTGCAGACTTGTCCCCTCTACAGAGTGCTGACAGGGGGCTGAGTGTGTTGCAGTTTGAATTACCATATAAGACTCTGATATTGTCCTGAATGTTTTAAAATCTGAGACCCTGTTGTTAGGGGAAGCCATGGGTGAAATTATTAGGTTCCTTTCTGTGTTTTAATCCAGGATAACTGCAGGGCATACAGGATCAGAATAAAGCCCAGGGTGAGTCTCTTAACAGGGGTAATAAATTCAAAACTAAAGATGGAATTGGGACTTTCATAAGACACCTGTAGCTTTGGTGTGGCAACTGTTTTCACCAAAACAAATCCAATAGATGGTACTATAATTTTGTAGTTATTTTTTTCTACTGGAATTTGTGACTGAACAGAATCTTGCAGACTAGAATTTATTAGATTCCTGTTTGTCTCTGTAAAACCTGTTCTGCTTTGTTCCCTGAATTCACCTGTGTTTAGCATGCTTATCTGAGCTTCTTTATCTCTTAGGAAGCAGACACAGATGAGAACCAAGGAACCCTAAATTTTGAAGAATTTTCAGTGTTTTACAAGATGATGTCCTTGCGGCGAGATCTCTACTTACTGCTCTTAAGTTACAGTGATAAGAAGGATCACCTCACTGTTGAAGAACTTGCTCAGTTTCTAAAGGTGGAACAAAAGGTATGGGAATACTAGGCAGCCATATGTAAGAACATATAAATATATCCAGGAATAGGGAAACAATGTTCAGACAGCTGTTGTGTGATTGTTCTTCCTCTGCCTTTCTGCTGTACTCATGGCACATCAAGTGCTTTTATTTCAGTCATAGCAGAGACTTTTTTGATTCTTGTGTGATGGTTTTGTGTAGTTACAAGGTTGGTGTTGCAAACATGAAATGTTTAGTTCTGGTTTCCTGAGAGTGAAGTTTCCCCATGTGCCTGCTTGCCACTTGGAGCAGTTACTTTGCAATACAGTGCTCCTCTGTCTGAGGACACCCTGCTGAGATTTTGCTTACCACAGCACCCTCTGCATGCTCCAAGGAAGTGCTTCATATTGAATTATGTGCCCTGTTATGCTCCCAAGTGACAGGAATCAGGTGGAAGTGTTAATGCTATGGCATCATATTGGTACCAAACTGGTATCTTCTGTGGTTAAAAGGGCGGCTGTTGTATACAGCCATAAAGAAACTAGTGGCAAAAATGAATGCCCCTGTTCATTTCAGTTGAGCTAAAAAGGAAGTAATTCTAGAACAGTTACACCCTCAGAACATGCACATATAATTATGTAAAGCTTTTTATTAATTATTCAGAATGGGCTAGTGCATTTTGAGTTAAGCCTTCTTGAGGGAGTAACTTTCCTCTTATTACTTCTCTACACTAATTATAGAGTATCACAGGAATAACTAGGGATGTGGTGAATAGTGAAAATGGGACAAAAAGTGGTGAGAAGTGGGGAGTAAGTACACTGATAGAAAAAGAATATTTTGAAGTAACTATAGCTGCTGTCTTGGGAGATGTTTTAAAGGGATAAAATGAGATAATATATTCCAGGGCATGTCTGTATATGTCAGGCTATGAAACAGTGTGTGCAGAAGGATATCAGGGGCCAGTATCCCAAAAGGAATAAGGAACTGGTAAGAATATCAGTGTTGGTACATGGACTTTGAAAACAGGAGAGACTATAGGGTTTGTTACTCTCAGGTAAGGAAGACAGTACCAGATCATCATGCCTGGTCAGTTTTTGCTGCTTTCCAAAAAAAAAACAACTGAAAAACAAAAACCCTCTGTGGCAACACAGACTCTTGATTGGAAAGCAAGATGATGCCTTCCTCCCTCTCTCACACAAAAGGATAATCACTATAACTGATTTGTGTGGTAACCCAGTGTGTCATGACATCTTGCATTGACACCTTAGGCTGAAATTGGAAGAGCGGCTTTGATTATTTATATTTTGGCTTTTCTTAAGGAATAAATAACTGAGCAACTAAAGCCTAAACCATTACAGTACTTTTGGCATGCTGGTGGGTTTGCATCCTGTCTAGGAATACTTGTTATTAGCATTGTGCTACTTTTCTTACTTCTTCCTTTTTTTTCCTAATTTCTCTTCTACTTTACATTCCCTTCTCCCACTTTTTCCAGTGAGAATCAAAATAAGAAAAATTCACATTCTTAGGTTGTGGTCCTTCGTCAGAGGAGGTCTCTCCTGTTACTTGATATTGCAGTGCTTTGCAGCTTCAGATAGCATTAGACTTTTGCAATAGGTTTGTCTGACCTGCATCCAGTCAGATTGGTGAAATCAAAAGTAATTTCCCTCTACTTTCTCATACTTCTACACTGAAGATTAGGGATAATGTTGTGGTTTTGTACTTCTGTAGGATCTTATTTTAGGAAAATTATTTGGCAGTTCAAACTTCAGTAGTTAAAAGCAAAGTCTTATTGGTTATTCAAAGACTGATACTCTTGTAAAGGAGTTGTCTCTGTCAAAACTGAAGCATTTAACCAGGAATATAAAACGTAGCTATGTATTCAAGAGATTTTGGAAACACTGCTGTTGGCCATCTTCAGTAATTCATGTGTCTAAATGTTCAGTTATCAATAATGATCATTGCTATTTTATATTAATTTTAGTGGAATACTTTAAAACTTAATGAAAACAAATTTAAGTGAGTAGCCTAAGTCATCATCTCTCAATCTCCAGTTAAAAAGCACAAATCAGTGGGCTTTTCCTTAGCAGATGCAGCTTTGAGCTAGATTAGACATTTTCATTCCTAGAGCACGCAAGTATGCTGCCGCTCAGCCATCAAGGAGCTGTACGGGATAATGAAAGCGTTAATTCTAGTCAGCTCATGCTGAAGAAGGGCCTGCTATGCATAGTGTTTACAATCAAACAGCATTTATGTGAGCTAGGATAATCAATTGTTGGGTGTTTTCCTACAGAATTGTTCTTTTTCCTATAATCCTGTGTAATTCCTGCAGGTGTCTCATGATTGTTGGCTTAGCTAGGAGATATAAATGTTTGGAGAAGGAGATGGGCCAAGCCGTGCTTTCCCTGAACAAAAGTAAAACAGAGGGAAGGGCAAAGGGAAGAAAGGCTAGAAAATAGCTCCATGTCTCTCAACTCATATGGCAACTCAAGCTGAAGTGCTCACATGCTTGCTTCCTGTTACTATACCTCTAACATTGGCATGTCTAGTTCTTCCCTCCTCTGGTTACTTTTCATACTTAAGACATAGCCTTTTAGTTGTTATGAAATGTGATCAGTCATGGCACCCAAATTTCTTAGGAGGAGCCCAGCGCTTGGCTGGCAGGATTAGGTCCTTAAAGAAAACAAGACTGAGAGAGTTGTCATACTTCTAGATTTCCACATAGCTGAATTTCTGTTGCTGGGAATCCTGAGCTACAGGAAATAATGGAAAGCGCAAATTCATCAAAGGCCACAGAAAGGACAGAGTAAATAAAATTGGTGTTGCCATCTGAAAGAGAAGTCCATTAGTAAGAACAGTTCACAGAGAGACTGTTTTCAGATTTAAACAATAAATACTGTGTAATCTGCATGATGACTGACCTCACTTCTGCCTCTTCCTGAAGCAGTCATGCTAACAGAGATGACATGCTATTTGAGAGGGGGAACTGCATGTTCTTCTGCTTCCAGACTGCTCTGCATGTCAGGGCATTTGAGCTGACTTTGACAAAGGATGCTGAGTACAGCCAGTGAACAGTAACGATACAAATAAGCTGCCACAGGTTTTAGTGTTGTCAGTGTCATCCTGTGATATTGCTAGTGGAGGAAATGAAATACACCCAATTGTATTTCTCACTTTGGTTCCATGCAACTTCAGGGTGGTGCAAGAAGAGCTGAGCAACAAATGCTGCTACTTTCCTTTAAAATTAAAGGAAATAGAAGTATATAGTGATACTTTGGCCACACTAGTCAGTTAGGACTTAAGCTGCTGGCTAGTTGAAGCTGATAACAAAGCTCTTATTTATTTCAGAAGAAGTGCTGATTTTCATTTTAGAATCTAATTATTTATCTCAGCCTGTGTATTATAGTGAACACTCTTGGAAGTAATGAAATCACACAAGTGGAAAATGCATGAAAATGAAATCAAACCCTGCCGAATCTTTTTGCATGTTTAAGTGGATTATATTAAAGAATATAACATCATAGTTCTCATTTCATCAGTATTGCCCAGTGGAAATAGTAGTCAGTGTGCTTAACAGTTGATTTTAATCTTTAAATTAAAATGACACACCTTTTAAGTGATTTCTGCCTCTCCTATTTTTATCCTCAAAGATAAGAGCCACGAGGCTTGTGCCAAAAAATCAAATCAAAATTGTAAAGTCCTTTACAGTAGTGTTATTGACTGTCTTACTCATATTTGACTGATCTCAATGTTTGATCATAAGTATTTTCAACTGGACCCAGAAGCCTGAAGTAAGGTTTGACACGCTGATGACATGGTATTTAAAGTAAGTGCAACAATCCTGTTGGTGTTTTTTTTTGTGCAGATGAATAATGTGACAGCAGAATATTGTCTTGACATCATACAGAAGTTTGAAGTATCAGAAGAAAACAAGAAACAAAATGTTCTTGGGGTTGAAGGTAAAGGTTTTGATTTCAAAATTATCTTTGTCTCTATATAATGTAGTGGAATGGAAAAGCTTTAACAGTGTATTGGTGTAGCTTATAATATTTGACTGTGATAGGACATTATGTAGATTAGCAATCTGAACAATAGTGGAGGTGCATTTTTGTGGGACATGGCAGAGATGGGAGTAGGTGGGGTGAATCAGCAGTTAGTATTATACAGCAATACATCATAGCCATCAGACATTAATGTGAATGCCTTGGGCTTGAATGAATTTGTTGCTGAGTATTTGTAAAACACAAACGTAAAACATTCTGTACCATGTGATTTATACCACAGCTTACTTGTAACTGAAGCAATAAAAGCAAAGTTTCCATTCTGCTCTGTCTTTGCAGGTTTGGAATTGTTCCTGTACAATTCACTGATTTATGCATATGTGAAATAAGCATATGAAATGAAATACGGGTAGTTGCATTTTCTCTGGGTTTGAAAACCTTATTCATCTTGTTTGCTAAAGCGATTCTAAATGGTTTATTTGTTCAGAACCCAGCTTGGAATCAAATGAAAATCTGAACTGGCATGAAATAGATTAAATGCCATGGTGTGTTAATTTGCCCAGAAGACAGCTTTCATGAAGCAGCATAATTTAAATGGTGACTTTGGGGCGGGAGAAGGAGAAATCTTTCACATGGTACTTAAATCCTTGGTGTAACCGCCCAGATCTTAAACAAGCCTCTGCTGTGACCTAGGGCACTGCACTTAAACTGGAGTAAGGAAAGCAAAATGAACAAGCCGTGCACTTAGATAAAAAGTATTTCTGAAAGCATTCCTGTTCCTCTTGACCTTACTGCTGCTGCTTTTGTATTTGTGTTGCTTTCGGGGTTAGTGTTGTTTGCACTATCCTTTTGTAATATTTTACTTTTCTCTGTCTCAAAGGAGGTATTTTTAAAACTTTATCTATCTAAAGCTGATTTACGGAGGTATAAACCAAGTGCCATCTTCTCAGATAAACTTGCAGCATAGGGAAGACTGGAAACTATAGTGAAATTAGCTAGATGTTTGAGTTGGCTCTAGTGGGCCCCCTGCTCCCTTTGCTACATTGCAGCCCTTTGGGTGGTGCTACATTGTCTACATGTTATATTCAGTCAGGGCTTTTAGTAAAAAAGTGTCACTGGGGCAGAGTCCGCTATGAACTCCGGGAGTGGGGTAGGAATGGGAGGAAGCATTTGCTTCAAGGTCAGGATGTCAGTCTTGCTCCCACTTCTGTCCTGTGATCTGTATAAGAAAGATCTGTCGATTTAACTTAGATAGAAGTGTGTTATTTTGTTTTGTTCTTGACATTGTTGTGCTTTCTGAAGATAACTTCTCAACTTGGGATCCATGGAGCATCAACAGCAGCATGAAGTCCTGGCAGCTCTGCATGATACCAGCCCTGTACTCTTGCAGGTGTCATAACCTTTGTCTCTGCTGCCCAGTATTTAAGGGATTTCCTCTGCTTCCTCTTATTTATGATACATTACAATTGTGACAGTGCAGAACAGAATAGCTCTTACCTGCTACCATCACAAGGGTCCATTGAAGGAAAGATGGTGCATATGTCAAATGCTTTGCATCCTGCTGAACATGAGGCTGAGGTTCCTCCCCCCCTCCCACCTTCCTATCTATATTCCCAGCAAGCAAATCACTTGCCCTCCAAGGCACAATTCATCATCCCAGGAAATGCAGACTAATGCTGCCAAAGCATTTGACCCAATTTCTCAGTTATACTGATGCTTTAACAAGGATCATGAGGCGGATAAGGGATACCAGTTTGAGAAGAAGGGGGAGGAAAATGCAGTTTGTATAACAGTAATGACTCGTGGTTTTGCTGCTTACTCTCTGCTGTAGCATCTAGATGAAGAGATCATTTTTATCTCACTGAATAATGGTGAGGGAGGATATTTTCTTCCACCAGTTCTAATAGAATCAGTAGCACATTCTTCTGTTCCACTTAATTGTGGAGTGATTTTGTCTGAACTGCAGAAGACTGCTGGAGCACACATGTCTGTCCGTGCACTGGATTTGGTGTAGGTTCATCAGGGTTTCATTGAATTTTTACATGTGTATTTTTGTCATCTGCCCCTTTTGAGGGTCTGAATGAAACCTCTGATCTGAAAAGAGGTTGGCCAGTGGTCATATCTATCTGTCTTGTTTTCAGCCTTTTCATATAGCTACTGTTCTTTACTTTTATGCTTTTCTTAGAATCCTGTTTTGTTTTTCACTATTAGTTGTTAATTGATTTCTAAAGAGGCTTAGCTCAATGTCACATTTTGCAAATGCTTGATTTTTATTTTTCAGAGAAGTCATAAATGTGTCTTTCTAGATTATATCTGCTTTTCTAGTTCAAAACTGTTTGAAAATTGTCTGGGTTGGATTTTGGGAATGTATTCTTGTCAAAGGTGTCAGAACTTCTATAGGCTTCAAAAAGAAATACCTGTGCGTGTGCCACCAGTAGACTGAGTCTGTGCAGTGTCTTCAGTTTGCAAAGAACCAAGCAAGTCACAGATAGTTAATATGCTGAAAACACAGGCTACAGGAAGATAATCCCTGTGATGTGGTTTTGGAGACCACAAGCACAGACAAGCATTAACAGAAAAAAATAAATGTTAGAGTGCAAATTATTTGCTTGGCAATATGTACTGCATCCACTGCAAAACTATTTCTCTTTGTTCACAGGTTTCACCAATTTCATGCGCAGTCCTGCTTGCGATATATTTAATCCGCTGCACTGCGAAGTGCATCAGGATATGGATCAACCCCTTTGTAACTACTTTATTGCTTCATCTCACAATACATACCTGACGGGAGACCAACTGCTGTCCCAGTCCAAAGTGGAGATGTATGCACGAGTGTTGCAAAATGGTTGTCGATGTGTTGAAGGTATATTTTTAGTGTAACTTGCTGGCTTTGGGAAGTATGATGGATATTTCTTACAAGCACAGAGTCAGTGGCAAACTCAAAGCATTAATGCTTCACTGTCTGATTACCTTAAGTTGTAACCTCTTGCTTTCAAGCTATCTAAACAGAATTTTTCTGTTGGGAATGACCATCTCAAACATCATAGATGCCACTGTTTTCTCCTGCCTGCTGCTGCGTTCTAATGTTTTCTCAGTCAGTGCAAGTCTTCCACTGCCCTGAATTTGTCTGAAGCACTTTTTTTTTGGTGGCACAAGCTCCAGTAAGGCAATGGGCAGACACCTGTTTGGGAGCCTTTAGTTCCAGCAGAGCAGCCCTCTGTTCTGCTCTGCAGTTCCCCTGTGCATCACAGGAGAGCTTCCAAATCCACGTTGTTCAGAATGAGCTAAACCAGCAAAGACCTTTTTCCTTTACAAGCTGAATGGGAAAGTGGGTGTTTGCATATGCAGTTCCTCCTGTGGATGCAAAGAGAAGATGAAAGGTGCCTGTAGGAGGAGGACAGGTGAGCAAACAGTGCCTTCTGTCAGCACAGCTGAGTATCTGTTTCTGTCACTATCTTAGAGCTGAGAAACTTAGTTTTTGTCTGCCGCAGTGGAGAGGTAGGATGCGGTTTCATTGTCTGGATGCTGATGGACTAAAACAAGATGCCGTTTGACAGCCTGGAGAGTGTGTTGGATTCTTGTTGAAGTTCTGCATGATTAAATAATAACAAAGCATTAGCATTTTTGTTTTCAGGATTCTGGGTAGAATAAAGTATTTTGACAAATTTTTTAGAACTAATATTGCAAAACTCATCTCTAGAAAAGAAAAATGTTTCTCTGAGTTTTAAAATTAGAGAAAGTGAGCCTTAGAAGATTGGGCAGTCTGCCACTGTACTTTCACTTTTGTAGGAAAGTTCACCAGAACACAGAGTAGCGTGCTATTTTGCTTGACCTCAAAACTATTGCAGATTCTATACAGCCTTAGATAATAGCTCTGTGGTTTCTCTTTGTAAGCTCTTAACTTCTGTAGAGGCAACAGTAGTAACAAGGTTGGTGTGAATCCAGGATAATTCATTAGGAAAAGTGTTACTGTCCCAATCCTTTCTACATATGACGATTTGATGCTACTGATTCTGTGATTCTATACTCAGTTATAAAACTGCACGCTTAATTGTGCGTGGAAAAAGACTAAATTCTTTTTCAGTAGTCTGTCTTTCAGAAGCAGAAGCTGCTTTCCCAAGAGGTAGCTGTAAATGCTATTTGATCTATCACACCTTTATAATTTTATATATAAGGAAAAAACCCTCTGCTTAATGTAAGGGGAAAAAACAAATTTATGTTGCATATTTCTCATTTGATGTAAGAAAAAAACCTGGTTTGTTAGTCTTAACTCAATTGGTAGGTCATAATAAATTGAATTAATTTTCCTGACACCTGAATGTTTGGGTAGTGTATGTATTATGGGACACTACTTACAATTGTATATATTATTGCCAGTTCTGCTGGCAATCAAGATCAGCAGAACTGTGTCAGGTCATGGGCATCTCTTAATGTATAGCTTTTTCTTTCCCGATAGTGGACTGCTGGGACGGTCCAGATGGAGAGCCGGTAGTGCACCATGGTTACACTCTTACTTCTAAAATACTTTTCCGTGATGTGGCAGAAACTATCAATAAATACGCCTTCATCAAAAATGAGTAAGTGTAGAGTGAGTTTTGAAGCTACATCTGTCTGGTTTGTGTAGTTAATGCTGTGTCAAAATCAACAATCAACATCAGGAAGTATGAACATTTCTTAAAGCACATTGAATAATTATAAATTTGATTCTGTTCCCCTGTTTGTCATTTTTATTGTTCAAGTGCATGAGCTGTTTCCATCAGTCAAGTTAGAAAGTTCATCCTGAGTTAGAAAGACCTTTCTTGCATTGTAAACTCAGTAATGTTTTGACCAGTCTGAGACTGTTGAGTATCTTTGAACAGAACTTCCCACTCATATCCACAGGGAAATTATTCTTAAAAATCAATACTGTAATATTCTGCATGTAAGGAAAATGCTTCATTTCAGGAGGAAAATTGAAAAGCTATCTCATACATAGTATGAGAAAATACTGAGATGTGGGGTAATGTTCAGATTCTGTTTTGTTTACCATGGTGATATGTGACCGTTTATTGTGAAAATCATGGAGTTTAACCACATATATCCAACAGCCTTAGATCATGAGTGTAGAATTTTGAGTATTTTAAGAGAGAATAAAGGGGAAATGCTTACATTCTCCTATTCAAAAAAAAAAAAAAAAAGGAAAGAAAAGAAAACCCCCCAAAAAGGCAGGAGGAGGCAAAAAAAATCCCAAGCAACAAACAGAACACTCAATCCCGAAAGTTTGGTGATATTGATTAGAAACAGGAGGTGAGGATTTCAAAACTGAAGGAGGTGGTTCTTTATTTGGTGTGTAGTTGGCATTGGGGATTCCTGGCCATAGAATTCTGTGGCTGCCAAGAGTTTAGAGAACAACAAGGCAAATTTGTGGAATGTCTTTACCTAAGGAAACTTCAGCTGCAAGTTTCTGGAGCCTTGAATCTGTTCATTTCAAAACGTTTTTCTTCAGGAGCATCTTGCTGGTTGCTTACAGCTTATGAAGACTTTGTTCATGGCTTGCAAAGTAATAATGTACCTTCTGCTCAGTTACATTGAACAGCAAGGTGTTCTGTTGCTGGTGAGCTTTATTGCAAGTTTCTCTGTGCCTCACGCTTGTGAGTTTCAAACTTTGTCACCCTGTGTGCTCATGGGTAGGGTTGGAGTAAGAAAACAGAATTGCCTGCAGGGACTATGTGAGGGATTCTGACAGAACACAGATTTGGGAGTTTATGTGCAAAGTCCTTCTTCCCAATGTGAGTTTGCTTCCAGACTATGAACAATGCAAAAGCAAACTGTAAAAAAGTTTACATGGCAAGCTGTGCAGGTCTTCTCTCTTAAAACAGTTATGACAATATCTGGGGTTTTTGCTTCTAGGTTTCCAGTGATACTGTCTATTGAAAATCATTGCAGTATTCAGCAGCAAAAGAAGATTGCTCAGTACATGAAGGAGATATTTGGTGACAAACTGGACTTGTCATCTGTAGTCACTGCAGATTCCAGACAACTTCCTAGCCCTCAAAATTTGAAAGGGAAAATCCTAGTGAAGGTAACTTGCTACTGGTGGTGTGTTCAAAATGCAAAATAAGTAATATTTATTGTGCTATTTATTGTATATTTTCTTTTGCTTTAGGGAACCAGTTCAGCAATATCATGTAGAATAGTACAGATGCAGTAAGTGAGTTAAAATTCTGAGCTTTTCAGAAGCACTCAAACTTGATTTCACCTTGGTCTTGGAAAGTGTTCCGAAATACTTTTGTGTCTCAACAGGGAGGCAATATCAAGAGCAGTGGAAAGAGAATTCTTCCTATTTCTTGAGCATCTTATCTGAGAGTCTTAAAGACAAAGGTGCTTATTTTTAAACCTTAGCACCATGTCAGGAGAGCAGAAAAATGACATAAAATCCATCAATATGAATAAAAAGAACTGTGTATTTTCCTTTTTTTTAAAAAAAATTTGTTTAAATTTGTCTAGCCTGTTATTAGTAGATTTTGTTCTGTATGGTTCAGATCCCTATAGCACCTAAACATTACCCTACAGTTCCTTTTATACTCATATTTTGGAGTAATATAAAAGTGTCTCAAAATTTCTTGTGTTTTCTTGCATTTCCCCCTCATCCTGCTTTGAGCAGTAGTTCGTGAAATGAAACTATTTTCACGGTTCATCAGCTGTGTTTATGAAAGAGGAGCACTTCAGAAGGTAGCTATGAGGAACAGTGAAGGAGGAGGAGGCCCTGGAGCACTGAAGTTAGTGTTGTATGCAAGATTAATTGTTTGAACCTCTCAGTATAAACAGGTTTGCTCTGAAGGGAATTTCAAAGACTGAGATGGATATAATAAGAAAGAAATGTAAGGCAGACCTTTGAGAGGGTGATTAATAGAGTTGTGGCTTATCAGACTGTCAAATTTACTTTGACACATGGGGGCAATTACTTTGCTATGAGCTGTTGAGATACTATTTTTTTTCCCCACCTCTGTCCTCTGTATCAAGCCAGCTACCAGGATTCACAATTCTGGTCTGATGTTAGTTTGAACATATTTCAGTGTGTAGTGCAAAGCTGACTCTGAATTATAAGACCTTTGCGTGGTTTACTGAATCAGTTTTCATGTGCAACTGCTAGTTAATGAACTATGCAAGCATATAGTGTTGGTGGTTTAGGGAGTTAAACTAAACAGTACATAATGTCAGTCATGGGACAAAACCTGGCACACCTGACTTGAAATACTGTGTCAATGCAGAAAAAGCAGGAGAGGTTTGGTACTGTGCAGCTCTTACATGAAATTTTGAGCTGGTTTTTGTAGTACATCTGAGCTTGTAACTTCAGTTTAATTCTTCACTTGACAGTGCTGAAACCCCATGAGCAGTTACAAAAGAGTGTGGAGCTGGGATAATGTTTAGAAAATAAGAAACACTATTTTAAGCACCACATTATCTTTTCACAAAGCCCTGTCTCCCATCTCCTGCTCAATTTAAGCAGCACTGTTGGAAAGGATGAAATAGTATTTAGGAATCAGCATCTTGTTGAGAAGTAAACCAATTTCTCGTGTTTTACCGTAATTTCTGCTGTTTTTTGCATTTTACTTTGAAAGGCAGTTTTGATTCATTAGGTAAGCAGTTTTGAGTAATGGCATAATTTTCATCTTGCTAGTGTATGTAAAGAGTAATTGTAATAATACTCATGGATTTAAGCCAGTATTAAAGGTGACAGCATGAAGTGAATTTGACCTACTCGTTAGCAGGTTTGCATTATTGATTTCCAAATACAGCCTATGAATCAATCTATTTCTGCAGAAATCTGGGTGTAATTCTTGTCTACCTCTGCCAGTGCTGAAATAGACTGTGAACATTTCTGCAGTCAGTGAGAAAGGCACACATAGAAGTAATAACTCAAAAGTTTAATAGGTAATTTATTAAGTAGCAGAAGGTAAAGCAAGAGGCATGGCCAGAAGTTACAGCTTGGGAGGGGCAGATTGGATGCCAGGAAAAGCTTTTTCAGCTGACAGTAGTGGAGCATGGAAAGAGACTGCAGAAGGCCAGGGGAGTCTCCACCCTTGAAAGTCTGCAAGAAGTGGCAAAGCAAAGCTTGTTGAGAGCTGCTAATAATCCTCCTTTAGTGGGAGATTGGACCAAAGACATCCAGAGCTCACATAGAAAACATCTGTAAGGTTCTGTGATTGCGTTTCACTGTAAGTCATGAAACAGGAAAGTCAAAGATGAATGCTCTAAAAAGAAAAACTAGTCTGTCAGGGTCTTTTTCTTCTTTTTTTTACCATAAGTAGCCAATAACCTCTGTTTGATGCTCACCACTCTAATCAGTTGTTGGAAACTAGACCTGAAGTTAAAGTACTTCCTTTCTGATGTAGATATACAACATTCACAGTGCTGGATTAGCATCTAGTTTTGGACTGCTGACTACACTCTTGCATGAGTATGCCATATTAAAATAGGTTTTGGCTTTGCTGCTTCCTTCATGTTGATGCCTGCTTGCAGTGACTTCTTTTGTGTCTGCGTTTTCTATTCTTATGAGGAGCCTATAACAAAATCTCAGCTTCTGGCATTTTTTTTTTACTTTAAATATGCAATGGTCTGCTTGCTAAGAGTAAGTCTGAAATATCTGAAAGTTAACTCAAAAAAATCTTTTGGACCCTTGCTTGCTTTCTCTAGACACGGGAGGTGATGCACTTTGTTGAAAGAGCTTGCAAAGATCTTCCAGTAAGAAACTCTTCCAGAAAATCTTAAATTATCCCCTGTGATAATCTAAGTTCTTGAACAGGTTCGCATGAGACTCTCTGAAAACAAATTCCAGACTCTGATCATAATTAAAATAAGGAATAGTTGAGGAATGGGCTATTTTGGTCTTTGCATTAAATAACACTGGCCATGTGTACATTTATTGTGAATATTTCTTTTTCCTCATTTTAGGGTAAAAAGTTGCCGTGCAGTCTTGGAGCAGATGCTGAGGAAGGAGACGTTTCAGATGAGGATAGTGCTGATGAAATTGAAGATGACTGCAAATTAAAGCCTTGCTATGTATGCGCCTTTATTCAGTTCCTAGAACTGTTATAACTCTACATCTCTTTCATGCATACTCTGTAATCCTACATAGTTGTTAGCAGATGAGTTTTTAACTGTGATTTCTAAGTCAGGTCCTTAAGATACAGAAGTTATATAATTTCACATTTAGGTATGGAATGACATTATTTGGAAATGCACATTTTGACTTTTTAAATCATACAAATAAAGGATTTAAGTACTTCAGATTCGCTAGACTGGAAGCATTGATGCCAGCACCTGCAAGCTTGCTAGGGTTTTTTCAGATACAAATGTGTAGTACTTAAAGCAATGGCATGATGGATTTGCTACATAATTGCTAGATGAAAATTGAGACATGCAAATGAAACAAATTGGAGGTGTGTAACATGTTCATTTTCAATCCTTCTGTTTCTTACTTTTTGACACAGAAGATTGATTTCTGTTTGCTTTCTTAACTCTTCATTCGTTTTTCTGCTGTTAATTTTATTAATGTATTTTTTTGTTACAAGCTGAAACTGGTGAGCATTATCCAGCAAGTGTTTTTTTTTTCTAGTATGGAGACAGCCTTGCTTCACCAGTTAAAACTTTTGGACAAAGAAAATGCTGTCTAGGGAGACGTAGAATGAATTGGTTTGAAAGAATTCGAATTAGTACTTGGCAAGTCTATGTGTTTAGCTTGCTCAGTGACTCATAATGTTATATTTTTGTTGGTATTTACTACAGTATTGGAAATACTTGGTATTAATTTATGGGGAAGTTTGAAGGCTCCCAATTCCATAAATCTTTAGGAATATGATTGATTTTAAGTACAGCTACAAAATTCTGCACATATAAGTTCAAGGAAAAAGCATATATTGAAAGAACATAACTCTAATTATGGGTGTAGAGAGATGAGATGAGATTGCTCAACTGGTTCTGAAACCAATGTAATGCCTGAAACCAATGTGCTGTTCACAGGTGCAGTCTGCGTAATTCATGTATACTTTACTAACATGGCTTGAGCACTTCCAATGAGATTATGCTTTCTTTAACAGAAAGCTCTAAGAAAAATTTGGCAATCCTTAAAGACAATGCAAAACACAGTATGTCTTTTGGGGCTAGAAATGGAACATGTTAGGACAGAACAGCTGCTTTCCTCTCCTCTCTCAGGAGAGGTCTCACACCCCAGTGACAGTGGGATGCTATGTGCACACTGTTCTACAAGATCCAGTTTTATTTTTAGCACGTTACGTAAGGGCCTGGTTTCTGTCAGTGTAGTGTACATATGAGCGTTGTTAACTCCTCTTTGTTGCTGTTTGGAGCCAAAGTATAATGATGCTTGAGTTGTCTGGTATTTTGGAGGAAGTAGGTAAGTGCGTTAGCTGGAAATTCATGTCGCCATCTGAGAGAGAAGATCAGACTTGGGACAGTTTTGAAAGAAATTGCTAACACCAGGGCCAGGTTCTGGGTGTTCTACATGATGGACTGTGCTTTGGTGAGGCAGTGTAAGTTGGGTCAAGAGAACTAAAAAGAAAAAGAAAATAGAAAGGGCTGTAAAAACCACTGACAGAAAAGGCAAGGTTATGCAAGACGGGATTATACAAGAAGCTTTATCTTGCACAAAGAAAATGTTCCGAGTGTTGTGTTTCCCGAAGTGTGTGTAATGCTTCCTCAGGCTGTTCCAGAAGCGATGGACATAATAATCTACTTTAACTGGATTTCTCAATGAATTTAACTGGATTTCTTTCAGAGTAATGGTGCAACTGACCACCAGGTGGAATCTTTTATAAGAACAAAACTGGAATCTCTAATGAAAGAATCACAAATCAGGGACAAAGAAGATCCTGACAGCTTTACTGTGAGAGCCCTGCTAAAGGCAACTCATGAGGGTTTACATGTTAACCTGAAGCAGGTATGTGGGTTTTTCCTTTTCATATGCTCTGTTCCGTATTAAGAGAGTACAAAGTGTATTGCACATTCTTCAGATGAGAAAGTTGATAACTTTTAATCAACTTCTGAAAGTGTGCATTATCCAAAGTGAAAACTTGGAACTATTTCAGGGAAATATCTAAGAACAGAATTTGGTCAAATGTGAAGAGTATGTTGCTTCAATGTTTTCTAATCTGGTTTGTTGCTTGTAACACTTGGAAGCCACCAATTCAGTAAGTACCAATTGCAAGCATGTATCAGGAGATTCAGTTTGTGACTGGCCATAATAACAGAAAGTGTTCTCTGCCTGTAATGCCAATGGATGAAAGAAAGGTTGTTTTTTTTCATGACTTTGAGACTGTTTCAGGTCACGAAGGATAGGTTTTCTTTTCTTTTTTGACATCCAACTACTTTTGTAAAACAATAAAATGTATCAGAATTTTGACTACGTCACTAAACAGTGCCTTGAATCCACGGATACCATGCTTTCACCTCAACTGTATGCAAACCTCAGTTAAATACTGAGTGAATTGTTGTGTGGGGGATGTGCCTGCTCTATAAGAGGTATAGTCTTAAAGGTCACTTTCATGTAGCTTGGCCTTCTGCATGTCTTCCCACTCTTTAGGGCTTATGTAGTTCTCATCAATCTCTTTCTCCAAGGCTGGACCTATGAGACTTTTCCCTGAAGCCAGACTTGACTACAGCAAACACACTCGGCTTGTGCTGATGCTCGAGACATCTGTAAAACCTGTGTTGTGGTGGGAAGAGGCTGTAAGAATGCAGAGGACAAAGCAATCTGACCTGACAGAGAAGGGTTATTTTCAGACTGGCTTTGCAGTCTGAGAACAGAGTCAGATTGTTGGTTCCCTTTGGCCTTCATGAGGTCAGAAAAGTGGGATTTCAGAGAACAAACTCCCTGTGTTAGTAAATATATTAGATATGAGTCATTTCAATGTTACTTTGTGTTAAAATTGCATTCACCATGTTCTGTGATGTCTGGAAAAATTATTGGCCCCTAGATAGCTTTTGAAGGGGTAAGGAGTTTTGTTTAAAGAATGTAAATTTCCACAAGGTGTTGGTGTTGGATATGATGATGAGACTACCCATGAGGTTGATTGTATGTGACTCTTTTCAAGGGTCTTATAGCACTACAGAGCTGAACAATTAATAATAGTCAGAACAACTGGAAGAATAACTTATAGCCACTGTTGACTTAGATGGGAGGAAGCTAACTGGTTAAACACTTCAGTGGTTTTGTAATTGTCTAGCTCATTAGCTAGCCTTGGTGGTGGTGTAAAGCTTTTTTCTAGTAGTTACTGTGTAATTGATGTACCAGAATGGCATCTGTTGGGAATTTTTTCTACTTTTTGGTGGTCAGATCTCATTTTCCTTTATCGCAAGTTTTATGTGCTCATCTCCAGTAATTACCAAGCGGGTTCTGGGGGTAGGTGAGCAAGGTAAGCAAGCAGTGTGTACAATACTTACTGTCATTCAGGAATGATACTAGTTTCAGTTTGCTGTTGAAACTGCCAACTCTCACTCTTATCTGAGGGAGAAAAGTACTTTATCTGCTGATGTTTCATTCGATGTTTTACAGAGATTTTCCTCTTGAGCTAGGAACAAATCTTTCAACGTAGGTACAGAGGCTATTGACTTCCTTGGATGTAGTACCCTTACTGTGACAGTGGTCAGAAGTGAATTCCAACTCAACGCTGAACAGGGAATAATTGGAATTCATAGGAATTGCTGAAAACCCGGAGGAATATTCTTCAGCACCTTTACGTCTTTGTTTTGCTTTTTAGGAGAGGAAGGAATGTGCTTTTCTGACAGAAAAAGCTAGGCACTGCTTGGGATTATCAAATTTATGCCTAGGGGCATGGCTATAAATGTGAAACTCAGGACTTCAGGCTGCCTATGAAAAGTCCACATTTATCTGCTAGATTTTTTTTCTTCCCTTTTCCTTTGTGAGTGTTTTCAAGTGCACTTTCAAATGTTGTGTTTTGTTGTTGCTTGCCTGTTTTTGTCTGCTTTCTGTACATGGTTGGTTGTTGTCTTAAGTGTCGATATTTTTCCTTAATGCTAGAGGGTTGCTAAGCTATTAAGTATATCAGCAAATTAGAGAAGTCCTGTTAAGATCTTGGATTTCAGTTTATGTTCACAAACCAGTATGTTGCAGTTTAGACTTTAACTCACTTTTATTCTCACTTGGAATCACTGTACTTTTCTAATAGTGAATCAAGGTGACATTCAAAAACTTAATGTTAGGTAAAAATGATATCTTTTAGAGATTGTAGCAGTCTCTTTATGGATGCTTCTGAAGGTATCTTGCTACATTTCTTATTGCACTTTCTCTGCACAGAACCTGGACATAAAAGAAGGTGGAAAAAAGTCTCATAGTCGATCATTAATGGGCAACTTCGGTAAACACAAAGTAAGTAAAATGAGAGACTCAGTTTGTTCTTCTGGTTCTGACAGCATTCTAGAGACACTGAGTATGTTCTATTGCTTGGAACAAGCATGATGTGCATGGGGCAGTCAAAAAGACTACGTGATTACACTTGGTACATTTGTTGCTGTTCAGAGGAATACTGGCTGCTAGCAGTATTGGAGAACTTTTTAAAGATGAGCATGTAAAGTGGAAAAAAAAAATAACACCAGAAACAACCCAAAAATCTTGCCTGACCAAAAAGATCATCTTTACCAGTGATGTGGAATTGCTGGTTTTCTGATCAAACTTGCAATGGCATAAAAGCAACGTAGACAAATGCCTTCATGTATTCTTGTTTTCCAGACTTGTGTGCACAGCACACATAATGTTGGTTTCATTCAATGTCCAGTTTTGCTGTTTCATTCCCTGAGCAGTGCCACACAGGGTGTGCTGTGTGACTGGCTTTCCACTTGCTTTAGGAAACTGCTGTGACTGAGTACTGGCTCTGGCTTCTGCTTTGTAAAAATGCGTTCCTTTCTGATCTCTTCATGGTTTTGCAGATAAGTTAGATGTTTGTGTGGCTGCTAGGTCAAACTATTTGCTTTGCTGGGTCTTCACTATTGCAGCTGAACCAAGTAGGATCTGATATAATTCAAATGAGCATGAGGTTTCATTTTACAGATGGACAGCAGCTACCAGAAGTGACAGTGGGCCCATGTTTCCTCCTATTCCCATATCCTGACAAATGTGCTCCTGTCATCAACCTCCCCTGTTCCCACACTCCCACAGTGCTTTGAGGCTTGGATTTATTGAACATGTAACCTCAGCATGATTTGGTTCAACTGAAAGCTTCCTTCCTCTTGAGTCAATTAGCAGATTCCAAGTAAATAAATCAGCAGATAGGCTTGTCAGGAAAGGAGCACACAGCAGGTCTGCAGCTGAGTCACTGTGCTGCCAGCGCTTCCTCTGTCCCAGCCTGCAAGACACCTGTATTCCTCTTCAGTGCTATCTACAGTGAAAGCTGCATCTGAGCAGGGAGCACACTCTGTAATTGGTAAAATCTGAGCATCAGTTTAGGAACAACAGCACTTATGAAATACTTCATACAACTTAATCAGCCACCAGTTCATCTGCCCTGGAGTCAGCTGGGACCTATCAGAAATTCTCTAAGCAGGACTCATTTACACTTCAATTATAAGCTTACATCAGATTGAAGCAGACATACTTCTTTCTGCAGCTTTAGCTAAGTGCACATTATTCACTCATAGCAGCCTTCCAGTATCTGAAGGGGTCTGTAGGGATGCTGAGGAGGGACTCTTCATTAGGGACTGTAGTGATAGGACAAGGGGTAATGGGTGCAAACTTAAACAGGGGAAGTTTAGATTGGATATGAGGAAGGAACTCCTCACTGTGAGGGTGGTGATTCACTGGAATGGGTTGCCCGGGGAAGTTGTGAATGCTCCGTCGCTGGCAGTGTTCAAGGCCAGGTTGGACAGAGCCTTGGGTGATATGGTTTAGTGGGAGGTGTCCCTGCCCATGGCAGGGGGGTTGGAACTAGATGATCTTAAGGTCATTTCCAACCCTAACTATTCTATAGTTCTATGTTGAGATCTGTAAGTACGTGTTGTGCAATGATAGTGGACACTTCTGTTTGTAACCTGCGCTCGCTGATGGGAAAACAAATGGTGTGGAATGAGATATCACAGACAAAAGTCAGCCACTAAAAATTGCTGGTTACGCTGAGGGCTGGAAAGTATGTCAATAATTTAATTGCTACAACTATCTAACCTAATGGATAGAGAAGGTTGGAAAGCCCATTTGCTTCATCTCTGCTGAAAAAAATAAGAGTATATATAGATTTATTTATTTTTTTCCCCCCCCTGATTGTGTTGTGGACTGAGGCAACAGGGATGTCCAGTAACTTCCCATATTATGCCATTCCAGCTAAAGGGATGCCGTGAAGGTTGGTTACTATTCATATTTTTGCAGATACAGAATTATCCACTCACGGATATTGACTTGGGGTATTTTCAGCCAGCTTTTGTGCCTCATGTATAAGCTCTTTAAAAACTGCCAGTGGAGGGACAAACACACTAAGGCTGGCAGTTCCTGCAGGTTAACTGTGGGAAGCATCCACAGTGCAGACCTTCAGATTCCAAAATTGAACCAAGGAAATTATTTCCAATCTAGGCAATTTTATTTCAGTACTAAACTCAGCAAACTAAATTATGAACATTATTTGTGTACCGTAACAGGAGAAATCTGTGCTCAATTAGCCGTGTGAGTTAAAGTATAAGGAGTTTTCAGTTATATTGTTAATTACCCCTTGATGAGAAGGGAATTAAAGAAACACTTGAAGACTTTGTTAGTGTTACAAAAGATGTAATGTTGTTAAAATAGGAAACCATTAAATAACAGTTGCTTATGAAATAAAGGTGCTTTGGAGATGTTAATGTTTTTATCATAGCTGTTTACTTTCTACTGTAATAATTTGGAATAACTTGAATGCTTGTATGGGGGGCAGCAGAAAGATGATGTTTGAAAATTTGCCCAGGCTGTTCTCCACTTCATGGATTATTCCTGGAATTTTCTAAGTTGGGAGTAGCATAGGTAGGTGAAAGCAATGCACATTTAGATACTACTGTATGTTACTGTTTGTTAAATATGATACAGCCCATTAGAATTTCAGCAGGACTGGTGGCCAGTGTACTGGAGACAGTGGAGCAGTGTTGTGCTTTCATGTCAGGAGGGAGCAGAGGAGGGAAGCTGCAGAATATGCACTGGCCTGCAACGGACTGGTCAGTTTGTGGAAATAATATTCTTCACGCTTGGATTTGTCTGCTTACCAGCAGATAAAACTGCTCCCTGGCTGCAGGCTTGGATCCTTGCAACCAGATAGAGTGAGATCTGGGCACAGATGCTTTGTGTTGTCTCTTCTTCTCTGCATGTATGGAAACACTTGACGTACCACCCAGAGTCTTCTGTTGTCAAACCCCCAGGGGTCATTCTGCATCCTTGTAGGACACTGGTCTTGTGCTGTAAACCTTCTGCAGCTTGCCCAACCCACTGACACACTGACATTAATTACAGTAATGTGTATTTATAGAACCACCCCATAAACTGACACAGCTGTGGTTGATTCTTTCCCAACAGAAAGCTGTAAAGGTAGCATCCAAATACCATAGTGCATCGGATGATGATGAAAGCGAGCAAACACCCTGTGGGAAGGAAATGGGGCAGCTCCACAGGTGAGCCATGTATCACCGTAGTTTTACAGCTCAGTTAAGCTAGAGACAGTGTTTACTACTATCGATACTTACATGTCATTGCCTCGGGGAAGTCTGTTCTTAAGACCAGGTCATTTATGTCACTTCTGTTGGTGTACATTTTGCTTGACTGCTGTAGCCTGATATTTTGATTGCACAGGTTTTCATAGGTTGCAAATAGCTATTACTCTTAGACTGAAAAGAAGTGTGATAGTAATACTCCTCTAATGGAAACATGCTGATGTGCATTTTGCATGCTGTAAGAGAGCTGTTTAGGCTAGATAAGGGTACATCACAGCCCAGCCAACTTTATTACATCTGAGAATGTAAAGAAAAAGCAATAAAAAAGTGCCATTGAAAATGCATTTTTTTGTCGCTGAAATGCTCCTTTTTCAGATACAGCTCAAAGCTGTCTGCCTTGTTTTTGTTGAGAAGAGCTATCGTGCAGCTATTTCATTATATTTTAAATGAAAAAACTTGTGTATTGTGACTATAGAGGTATGAGGGGAACAGTCATCTTGGAGCCCTCTCTGAGGAGATTTGCCACACACAATTCTCTGTTCACAGTTGTTCATTTCCTTATTGATGAAAAGAACAGAAAGGGGGATTGAAATATGCTTTAAGTATTGAAAATTTCATGATTTGTTTTATATATTGAACATATTTCAGCCGACTGGCTCATCGAAGAAGAACAGTGAAGCTGTGCCGAGCTCTGTCTGACCTAGTGGTGTACACGAACTCTGTGGCTGCCCAGGATATAGTAGATGATGGTAAGGCTGCTGGCACAAGACTTGGACATGCCTTTTTCACTTTCCTATTTGGATAGGAGACATGTCTGCCTTCTGCATTTTTCCCTTGTTTGTTTGTTGGTTTTGGTTTTGTTTTTTGTGTTGGGGTTTAAGATGTTTTAAAAGCAGAGTAGTTAGTTTCCTGTCCTTTTACTTAACTGACTGCTACTGCCTAACCCAGGACATAGAGAAAGAGTAAAGCACCACCTTTCCCTTGATTTCTTATAACATTCCTGTTTTAGTGACAGTTTTAAAAATGGGTCTTTTTTTTAGGAGAACCCTTTCCTGTTTTCACAGTTTTCTAGAATTTGTCATCGTCTTTTAGCTTTATCATTTTTAAGTAGCATCTCTAATAACATGATAGATTTTTAGTTGTGATAAATAGATATGATCCCCATTCAGAAAGCGTGCAGCTGTTTCACTAAACAGTGGTAAGACGGACATTGAGAAAGTTGCAAAGGAATTTGTGGGGAAGGTCACTAAATGTGCATGAGCAAACTGTGTATGAAATTCTGTAACTACTATAAAATAAATTCCTAATTTAATAGAATTTAATGGGAGAAATTAAGGAGGGTGAAAGCACCATGGCGAGAGTTCAAGGTACCTTGCAAGAACAAAGTCTTGAGGAGTTTCAGTGTCATTGTTCTGAGCTGACAAACAGTTTTTTCTGCAGGTCCGGGTGCAGAGAGGTACTTCTGAATCCATCTGATTGCTTTTGACCATTTGGAAAGGAGGGCTTGCTCATCAGAGCACAGTACTGCTCTTACCTTTCATTTAGTTCTTGTGCTTTTTGATCCTAGCTGAAGAGATGGGCTTGGAGAGATGACAGTTGAGTGGGTCTGACTGCTCTCTCACAGTTGGGCACTTTCACCTAAGAAAGTTTTCTGGGCAGTCTTTCTCCCAGAGGGCTGATCAGAGGGGTCTGCCTAAGGGGTAGAACTCTCAGAGGGAAGACTCATAAATAGGAAAGATTGCTTGGATTACTTAGAGAAAGGATGAGTTTAAATGGATTGAGTGCTTCTATTAATGTGTTACAAGGACAAGAGCACTGCTGGGCACTTCTTCCCCTGACTATAAGCTCTTGAGTAAGATAGTTATCATCATGCTGCCATTAGTAGATTTCTCTATAGATTCTTCTTAGCAGTCGTGTCTGGGGTGTTTGGCAGGAGAAAAGGCTCTGGCAAATAGCTTCAGCTCTTGCTTGGCTTTCCCTTCAAGTTCTGGAAGCTTGGCAGTAGAACAAAAGACCCTCATGGAAGGGGAAACTGGTGCTCTTCCAGTTATGCAGTGTATGTGATTTGCATATGACAGGGCAATCTATGTTATAATTTAGGACTAAATCTAATGTTCCTCTTGATTACCAGTGTAACTGAGGTCTGAGTTCAGGCCCCCATCTCCTAGGATTCCTTTATAACCTGTTTGTTGATTTAACAATGCACACAGGATCAACAGGGAATGTGCTATCATTCAGTGAAACAAGAGCCCACCAAGCAGTGCAGCAGAAGGCTGAACAGTTTATGCTTTACAACCAGAAACAGCTTACAAGGGTGTATCCATCGGCCTATCGGATTGATTCCAGCAATTTCAATCCTTTACCTTACTGGAATGTTGGTTGCCAGTTAGGTAGGTGTTGCATGAAAAACTTACTTCCCAGTCCTTGTGTATGTGATAAGTGAATATTATCATTATCAATGACACCTGAGTTTTCTCTTTCATCAGTGGCACTAAACTACCAGTCTGAGGGACGTGTGATGCAGTTAAATGAAGCAAAATTTAGGGTAAACGGCAACTGTGGTTATGTCCTCAAACCTCAGCAGATGTGCAAAGGTAATGTGCCACTATACATTACTTACTGTGTCAAGCGTTTCGGAAAGTGTCTTCGTATGAAGTTGTGAAGACACAAGAAAGAACATATATAGAATCTTTAATATTTCCATACATTTATAACTTATTAGAGGGGACCTTTCTGTCTTGTAATCATATAACCAAGGGCTGTTTAGCTCAGAAAAGGTTGCAAGAAAGTGGAATGGAATTTTAAATTAATCAACAGCTGTTTCGTACTCTGTACTTTCTTATGACTGAACTTTAGCTATATGTATGCATCTTGGGTAATCCTTCCTCTGTGTACCTTCTCCTTACAATTCTCATTCCTTGCCATCTTTTAGGCGCATTCAACCCCTACTCTGCTGATCCACTTCCTGCCAGTCCTAAAAAGCAGCTTATTCTGAAAATCATCAGTGGACAGCAGCTACCTAAGCCCCCTGACTCCATGTTAGGGGACAGAGGAGAGGTAAGATGCTCTGATACCAACAGACGCTTCAATGAGAGGCCCTGGAGTGACATGACAGATTGTGACTCAAATGAGCTTTCTCCTAATTTAAGTATACCAATAAATTTCCGATATTGTCAAGCTTTTGGTTGCTAAATGCTGCATTTTCCCAAGGAGTCTGTACCCTACCCATGATGTTTAAGAACTGATTTGTACTTTCTTGAAAATTAGTCATAACTGGCTGTAGCTTTTGAGACTACCAACCATACCTCAATTTATACTTTATGAAGTCATTTATCATGATTTTACTGCTTGAAAATCCATATGAATCAAAGGTTTTTGAATTTGTTTATGAATTTAAATTAACTCTATCCATGAATTTTCTTAAAAATTGACTTTTAGCTTTTATTATTGGCTTGCTTTTAAAATACTTTTTTTTAAAAAAATAGATAATAGATCCCTTTGTTGAGGTGGAAATTATTGGGCTACCTGTTGACTGCTGTAAAGATCAGACCAGGGTGGTTGACGATAATGGTAAGTTAATCTGGCTGATTTCTTCTTCTTGGAGTAAAATATTAAGTAATTATAAATAATTTAGTATCTGTTATTGCTTTCTAAATTGCAAAGCTTCTTATCTGATGAACTGAAATGATTGTATCCTAACAGATTAATCCTGAATTTCTGGTGTGGGGAGACAGACAAGCTAGAAGTGAAGGACAGGAGCTGTTCACCACTATATCTTTCTCCTGGATAGTTCTTAAATCTCTTTTATGCAAAAGTTGCAATTATTTTTTTTTATGTGTGGAAAAATGAATGTATAACTTCAAATGCAATGAAAAAACAAACCACATCCTACGCAATTTCGCTGCCACCTTAGCCTTCATAGGAGGAAGATGAATAACAGAGTGGGATAGCCTGTTGCAGTAGGAGAGGTGGCATTAGTTCTCATAGGCAGCTGTAAAACAATGGGGAGGGAAAAAATGTAGTTCCTGTTTGTTCTGATTTGGTTTTAGCCTACTGCAGTTCTACAAAAAAGCAACTTGCCTTGGTATCCTTGCCAGCTGCCCAAACAAAACCATTTTGTTTGTAAAAGCAACCAAAGAGACAGATCTGTTGCTTTGAGTTACTTACATGACAGAGATTGCACCTATATCCAGATGAGCAATAAGTTATCATTTGTGTATTTGGTCTGCTTGTTTCCTGTGGCTCTTGCTGCATATCATGAAAATTGAGGCTAATGCTTGCTATGGACTTGTTTTCTGAAATTTCTGTTCTGTTTGTTTTACAGGGTTTAATCCTGTTTGGGAGGAAACACTCACTTTTACTGTCCACATGCCTGAAATAGCTTTGGTGCGATTTCTTGTTTGGGACCATGATCCTATAGGGCGAGACTTCGTTGGACAAAGAACCCTGGCCTTTAGTAGTCTTGTGCCTGGTTAGTCCCACTTGTTTGATTTAGAAATCTAGCTGGAAAACAAACAGCTTTGAACTTAAAGTTTAAGATGAAGTTATCAGCATAAGAGATACGCTTATATCTCTGAGACTTCTTGTACAAGGATGAACAGTTCTCCTTAGGGTGGTATATTCAGCATTACTTGAGGGAGTTTGGGTGTCTGTGCTTTTGGAAATTGCTATCGGGGTCTGATTTATAACTTGGAAGCAGTTTGTTCTGGGGTGGGCTTGGAAAACAAGTAAGAACCTAAGAGAAGTTTTAGTAAAGGCATAAGGTGGCTTACTGTATATATTTCACTTTTATAGACAGTCATTACCAGTTGTGCTTAAAATTGTTTGTGGTGCAATATTTTTGGCTTACTAGGTTATCGTCATGTGTATTTAGAAGGGCTGACGGAAGCATCCATATTTGTTCATATAATCATTAATGACATCTATGGAAAGGTAGGTATATCTGGAAATTTACATCTTTTATGACTTGTTTGTTTTAATTCTGATAAAAATGGATTTTAATGTATCTGTGAGAACCTCACAGATTTGTGTGGTTTCTAAATGATTCTTGCAGCTTAGGTTTGTGGCTGTTTGGTTTAGCAGTACCTAGCTCTCCCTGGCAATGATCAGTAATAAATTTGAAACAAAATATTTGGATTATACAATAATGACATAGCACAATATCTGATTCTCTATTGTCCTCAACTTGATGTCTTCATTTATACTTGTATCTATAGGTAACTACATGCATACAAGCATCAGTATGGTCAAAGAAGAGAAACGCAATGCCTTGTAGTATTTTCTCTGAGGAGCACTGAGCCAGGGTACCCATTCACAGCACACCCATGTCTAGTAAAACCTGTCTTTCACCAGCTTAGATACCCCAATAACAGCAAAGGCATGCTTCTGTTGGAGCACTCAGGAAGGAGAAGGATGTAGCTCATAGTTTGTAGTGGGGTTCCTTGTGAGTGATTAGAAAGGAAAGCATAATGTACTTTTACTCTAGACTTAGTGTGCAATATTCTTACTCTTAGCGCCTAATAATTATCATGTCCAGACACAGTAAGTACATTTCTTCAGTGTGCTAAACCAATTTTATTTTAAAGTAAATCTTGAGAACTGTAACAGCACCAGAACATGGTATTTGGCAAGCTATTTTAGCAACTAATTTAAATCTTTAAGGTTTTAGAGCAGAGATTTTGGCTTTCTGCAAGATTAGTGATTTTAAAATGTTTTTTAAAATGAAAATAAAAGCACAGTCCTTTTTCTGTGCATTCCTGCTTCAACGGCCTTCATGAGCAGTTCACAAGATGTCATTGGAGATAACTAGCACAAATAAATTAAGGCTATATTCAATAGAATGCTAAAATAAAATAGCTCTTTGTAGTGATTAAAAAGCCCAAGCAAACAGAAAACCCCCACGAACCAGCCTTTATGAAGGGTAAAGGTTGAAAAGAGCACTTAGCCCTCAGTCTTTCTTCCTTCTGAGAGTGGATGCAGAGAATGTCATGTCAAATATGTAAAACCACAGTTCTGCAAGCACCCAAGGAAAGCTGCATGGAACAGAAATAAAAAATAACATACGCAATGCCTTGGGGCTCAGGTTTGGTATAGTCCAGATCCTTACTTAACTCCCATACCTCTGTCATCACTGATCCCATTAGATTACTGAATGTTTCAGTGCCGGCTCTGTAAGCAACTTAGGTATCTTGCTCTTGGCATCTTTGTCTCAGCGCAGGGACCAGGGTTTCAATGTACTCTGGTTTTGCCTCCACAAGTGTTCTTCCTGTGAGGGAGGACAGGATGATTGAAGGAACAGCGCTGACCATACCAGATCTGTTCATGTTCTGTGCACAAAGAGAATCTTTCAGTATTCAAGGTAGACTTTGTTACTCCTAAAACAGTGTAAAAAGAGAAACAGTAGTGAACAGGCTGGAATTCACTGCAGTGTATACCTAGATCTGTACGTGTCTGGGTACAAGTGTGAAATTGCATACAGTTTTGGTGGTAGTCTGTAGCAGAGCCTGTTTGGCTATTGCTCTTGGCTCATGTGCTCTTCAAAGAAGAAACAGACTCAAGAAAAATAGTAAAGAGTAGTTTTATAGGGAAGACCAAGAGGAGGAAGGGAGGAGAAGACCCATTGAGACTTATCTCTGTATCACTTGGTCTGTTCATCTAATGCTTGCCTTAGTGATGGGCTGTGCTATTGTTTCTAATGTATAAACAAAGGCTGAATGCATGTTTGCATCCTTACAAGTGAGGGTGTCTGTTCAAGTTTCTGAGAGAGGCTTACTTTAGACTAATAAATAGGTTTAAATTTGCTGTAGAGCAGTTATATTTACAGCTGATGTACTACTACCTTATTTGCTTGTGTCAAGCTTGTAGCCAAATGTATTTGCATTTTGTTTTTGCCTTTCAGTGGAGTCCTTTAATCCTCAATCCCAGTTACACAATATTGCACTTTCTAGGAGCCACAAAGGTAGACCTCATTAGCATGCACTTTGCACTTGCTGGGCACAGATATTTTTGAATGGTTCCTAACCGCATGATCTGCAACTACCAAACTTACATCATTTTTCATTCACACTCTGAAACATGTGAATATTGCTTTGATGAAGCCCATGCATAGAATTCCAAGTTAATGTGTAGCCTGTCACTGCAGTACACTTCTTACAATCTTGTCATCTCTGGTTAGGAGATTTTGAACAAACTTCTTATAATTGTGGCAGGCTGCCATCCTAATGAGGAGAATACAGACATGCATGAATTCATGGAGACCAGTGCTGATAGTTTCTTGGTCAGAGCAGATGTGAATTGCTTGGTGTGAATTTTTGCTTTGCTGCATTTTTAACTTTGCCTTCATCATTCATAAATACTCTAAAAGCAGGCCTTTTCATTGTATTCATACAGTATTTTGAACTCACTTGAAACTGTGGCTATTCTTGTCCTTTCAGAATAAGCAACTGATAGGACTCAGGGGTCTGTTTAACAAGAACCCAAAGCACAGTTCTGAAACCAGTGGGCACTGTGTACGGAAGCGATCTATTGGTGATAGAATTCTCCGGCGCACAGCCAGTGCACCAGCAAAAGGTAGAAAGAAAAGCAAGATGGGTTTTCTGGAAGCTACTGAAAATAAAGATAGTGCATTGGAACCAACAGACCTGAAGGACAAAGAAGGAGTTGTAAGGCGTACAAGTCGGAGCTTGCAAGCACGTCCTGCTTCTATGCCCGTGGACAAATATCTTCTTGTAGGACTGCCATGCCCAGCAGATGAAACTGCCCAAGATGCCAAAGAAAACACATCTGGTAAGATACTTCCAAACTTACTATTGGTGTAGTAATTTGGAATAGTCTGCTAAAAGGCTTAGTTCTGCAGTTTCTATGCAAGTAGTTTTACTCAACTCAAGAGTTACTGGACAAAATTATTCTGCAAATGAGGCAAATGAATTGCAATAATTTCTGGAAGTACTCTTAAAAGGGCACTTCCCAAAATTCTTTTTTGTAATTTGAGAAGTAACCTTCAATTGTATTTCATCAGTTTCTGGTTTACTATTATGCATTTACATACAGAACAGGAGCTGCTGGCATGGTGGGTTTTCTCTTTCCATTTTCAAGGAGGAACAGCAGCATGCAGCATACATTTTTGGAAATAAGTATGTGCAAAGACTAATGCAGACTTTCAAATAGATGTAAAGGGACAAAAGTAGGTCAAACTCTACCCAGCAGTCTTGATATTAACCTAGGTTGCTTAATTTAATTTATATGAAAAGCATGTGTTGGGATACAATTGTGGTCTTCTATTATTGATGCACAATACAATTTAATTCTTAAAATACCCTTTTTTTCCTAAGTACATTCAGCAATAATAGTCCTGGTTTCAAAATCCAGTTATTCCCATGACTATAGCAAAGTTAGTGTGTTTGACCTGCCTAGTACTTGATTTGCTGGAATATATATATGAGCTTAGGAATCTTGAATGCAGTAGCTGTAGTTCATTAGACCTGCTGTCTTCTGCCTGAGTTTTTCTTAGTCTAGATCATCTGTACTGCTTTTGGGGGCTGTTTTTTGTTTGTTTGGGAGAGCGTGTGCATTCACACAGGCTGTCCCCATGAGGCTGCAAGGGTAGCCAGATCCTAGTTCTGACAGCGCAGTGTTTCTACAGTTAGTCCTGCAGGGCTCTTCCTCAGCTGGCACAGGACAGCCGGAAGCACGGTCTGTCTTCCTTGGTGCACAGAGAGTGCACAGAGAAGCTCTCTTGGCTGGAGGGAGTGATAGAAATGCTGCTCTGAATATTTTTAGCTAGGAAGCAGCAGCTTCCCCACAGGAGCCACCCTAAAATAGGGGAACTGCTGAGCACAGTTAAGAATATGTTGTTAAGTCACCTTTGTTCTACTTGCCTATATAAGTGGCTCTGAAGGAACAGATAATCCACACATCACATTGTAAAAGAAGTTAGGAGAAACAGCAAGCAAAATCAAACCAATTCTTTTTCTACCACCCTGAGAAGAAACTGTAGACAGAGGAAAAAAGGATATTCCTCGTAAAAGAAGTTAACTTTGAAATGCTATATTTTAAATTGAAAGATCCTCTAGATAGACCTTTGAAGATGATACAGCTCAGCCATTCTTTGCAACTTTGCAACAGATGTAATAATTTCTTACATATTTCTTCCTAAGATGTTACATACAAACACACAAAATTCTTTAGAAGAAGAGTATTTGGAGGTCAGAATTATTCACTTACAGCAAAATAAACTTTTTAGAAAGCACAGACCTTGGTGACATGAGCTAAGAAAAACAGAAGCCGTTACAGGGAATGAATCCTGCCCCTGCTAACTATGAGAGGCATAAAATTCTGTCCACTAGACTTTCTATAAGGAAGGCTAGTCTAGGAAGGACTGATCCCCTTAGACATCAAGAAATGAGACATGAAGGAGATGAAATTCCAAATAGAACACTCTTCTGTCCCCAGGGGACCTGTTCCCTTCTCTGTGCTGCAGGAGAACCCTGGCTTAGTGGTGGATGTAGAGAAAAGCTGCCTGTGTCCCCCTTGGTTTTTTGGGATTTTTTTGTGTGGAAGCGCCTGTGTGGAGTACTGGTAAGAAAAGGTACAATACATCCTTGTGCACCTACAGGAATAGGCCTGGTTATTCTCATAAAGTAAGCTCAGCCTAAATATTTCAGAGTGGGAGGTGGCTTCACCCATGGGGAGTTATTAGCTAGTTGAGGTGTTTGTTATTGTAGAATGCAGTGAAGAATGGAAAGGGCTGGCTGTCCAACAGAGATGTTTCTTGCTAAAATACTATGGCTCGGTCTATCTCTAGTACCTTAATTGGAATTATGCCAAGTGGTCCATTTTCACCTTTGTTCTTCATAGGAAAAAAAAAGTTACAAATCAGAGCAGTGTACATCTCATCCATCCTTATCTAGAAGCACCTGGAAAGCTTGGGAAACTTTTCAGATTTTGGTGATCAGCAAAACCAGACATGTCTTTTAGAAACCGTTCTTACTATGGGGGTTCAGTCACTGTTAGTGAATGATCAGGGCTTCTCTCATTTCTCCTAGGGTACCTGTTTTCTAGCAGATGTTAGATACAGTATGTATTATGCCAAGCTTGCTTCTGTAGTCCCTGCTTGATTAAAAGCTCCAAAGGAATGGGTCTTGGAGCTTAGATTTGGCATATAAAGACATGTAAGAAGATTTGGTGGAGAAAATATCTAATTCACTTTCTTTAAAGAATTCAAAATCTTGCTCTCATGAATGTAGCATGCTGTTAGAAGATCAAAAATTAAATCCTTAAATTGTAATACTTTGCAATAACTACATGTATAAAACAGTCTGGAATCCATCTATTTGGTACTTTCTACTCAGCTCTTTTAAGCATGCATCTGATTTCAAAGTGTTATTTTTTTTAACAGAGCTGTTTTGTTCTGTCTTTATTGCCATGCTTCTTTATAGTACAAAACTGAATAGGAACACAGCTGAAGGTAATACCATGTGCAAGCTATGATATGGTGCCTCATTAACATTATTTGCAACAAATATTACATCACATGCTTGATGTAATAGGCATTCAAAGGAAGTTTCAGTGAAGTGCTTGCAGTTGTATTTTTCCATTTATTCATATCACTCAGATAATTTGTACCTGCACAACCCCATGATTAAGTTCTGTCACAAACTGTACCTGATTTTGCGTTCTCCATTTGTCTGTCTAAGGACAAAATAGTTGTTAATAAACAACACAATATTGTATGCAACTAATATGTTTCTTATTTAATTTAGCCAACAGAGATGACAATACAAACGAGAAGGAAACAAACTTGAAAGAATCTGTTTTTCCATGTTCAGAGAAATCAGCAAATACTTCAAATTTGGCATCTCAGTTTAAGAAGAAGCATCAGGAGACTACAGTTGACTCTTTAGTATCACCTCTGCGGGAACAACCTGAAAATTTAGTTTTTGCAAGTGGGGTAGCTGAAGCAAATCACCTTATAGACTACCAGGAAAATAATCTTTCTGATGAAACTGTCCCTCTAATGCAGCACTCTGATTTTGAACTTGCCACTGAAAAAATCCATAACAAAAACTGTGCAGACAATAAAATGGAAGATGACACAAAAAGATCTAAGGAGGAGAAAATAACTCATGGAGGGACTTCCCTTTCCCAAAAAGAAGAGATGGAAGGTCAAAAATATGACATCAAGAAAAGCACTGCAGCACTTCTTTCTTTGACGGGTATTTCTTCTACCACTTGCCCTGATGCGCCTGATTTGCACTCTAATCTAACCATGCAAGACAGTGACCTTTCTCACCTTATAGATGAAGTCTCTTTAGTGAATGAGAGCGAGATGGATAGCGCTGTCTCAGCTCTGATTGGGCAGTTTGATGTCACAGATGATGAAACTAATCTTACGGCTGTATCAAGCCTCCATGGCACTAGCAGCCAGGCCTTCAGTATGACGGCTGCACGTGCATGTGTGCTTACTGAGAATCTTAACAGTCCCTGTATGCACAACTTTGCTATCACAAAAGCCATCAAATCCCCTTTGTTCTCCACTCCAGATACTACCCTGTTCTCCAGCCCTGAGACTGCAGAGTATTCTGTGCACACAGTTGCCCATGAGCCAACTCTTACACCAGCTTCTGAATGTAAGACCCACACTGGATTACTTTGCAAGAAGAAATTAAATAGTATAGAAAATAACATGCCTAGCTCTCCTTGTCTGTCACCTCTCTCTTTGCTAAATGCAAATCCCAAAAGAATATGTGGAACAAAATCTGGAACAAGCTGGGAAGCCTGCGAGACTGCTAGTTCTTTTGCTTCCAATAGCGTTATCTTTGAGGAGGCACTTGTTGACCCTCTCAGTGGTGAGAATTCAGAAAGCAGCAGTCTTATAGAAGTAGATGGGGATTCTCAAGATCTGTTGGTAACTGCATGTGAGTATAAAAGGGAAGATATGAGCCAATTGGCTTCCCCTTTGAAACTGAGGCAAAAGCAGGATGCTGGGCATGATGGAGAGATGCCTTCTGAGAACAGTGCAACTGTTGATCTCTGTGCTGCTGCCCTGGACTGCTCAGAAAACTTCAGGACTGCAGGGAGTCATCTTCCTTTTCCAGTGTGTGAAAATGTTGGTTTCTTGTATCATCATCGTTCAGATAAACAGAAAAATGTAACGTGTACCTCCAAGAGAACCCAGCTCAACATACACTCACCGCTGCTCAAAAATGCTTTGTCTTTCCCCCCTCATTCAGCCATCAAGCAAACTAGCCCTTGCAAATCCAAGAGTCTAGGTGACTTGACATCAGAGGATATTTCCTGCAATTTTGAAAGTAAGTATCAATACATAAGTAGGAGCTTTATCTCATCAGGCATGAGAGACAAGAAACTTGCTGCTATGAAGAATATGAGACCACATTCAACAGATGCTCTGACAGAACAGCTGAGGAAGCTGGTGTCCCTGGACCAGGAGGACAGCTGTCAAATGCTGTACTCCAGGCAGATTGATGAAGACTGCCCAAAAGCACTGGTCAGAAAACTCTCCTCCAGAAGCCAGAGCAGAGTGCGGAATATAGCCAGCCGTGCCAAGGAGAGGCAGGAGGCTGCCAGCAAGCAAAAATCTTCTAACACAAGTAGTGTGGCAGGGGTTATCCTTCGGAACAAGCCCTCAGCATATCCTCATGTCATCAACAGGCATTCAACAGGTTCATACATAGCCAGCTACCTGAGTGGCTTCCCTGGGGAGGATGTGGAGGGCCGAGGAATCCCAGAGGGTGCATGCGCTGCTTTGCACTATGGCTGTAGCGACCAGTTATATACACGTGATTCTGTTCTGCAGCTGGAACACAGTAATGATGATAAACCTGAAATTTATTTCCTGCTGAGACTGTAGATTGTATAAATGTACATCTTCAAAGTTTACAAACTATTTCACTGAGAAATGAAGGATTTTTAGCAAGAAATACTTTTTGAGGGATTAAATTATTTAGAAATGTAATTTCATGCTAGTGAGCCACTCATGATTTAATGTGCCCTTTCTTATCAAAGCTTATGTAAACAGAATCCATGCTTCATCCTTACGTATGTATTATTTTGATTTAGAAACTGTAAAGTGAAGTAGTCTGGAGACTATCTGCATGCAGTAAGCATTTGTAGCATTTTGTATTAGTAATGCTGTACTTGAATGTCTTAATATTGCCATGAACGCAATAGTATTCTGTTTTCCCGATGTCCTGTCCTACTGTCTGTAAAAACATTTTTTGTGATCACTTTTGGGTTTTCATGCAAATTTTACTAAGCATCGTGCATTCTGTTACTGGTAATGTCCCTGGGGCAAGACTGCTGAACTAGGGCTTGCTCTGCCCAAGACGCAGCAGCCGTGGAGTGAGACCCCTCATAGGCATCACTGTTTTCACTCTGACTTGTACTTAATTATTACTATTATTTTTACATGTTTCCATGAGCTATGATGATACAGCAAACAATTTGTGGAATTAGGGTTAGTCCCAATTTGTGAGTAATGGAGATTTGTCTTCTGCACATTCTATGAAATATAATAACAGTTGTCTTCCTTTTTGGTCACTGTGTTGAATGCTTATTTTGGGACAGAGTGGAATGTGGGAGTAATTCTGCATTTATGAATGGAAAACACTTAATTTCTGCATATTTTGTTATTATTAATTTTTGCTATTGTTTGTATGTGTAGCTATGCAGCAGTAGTGCAGTAGTAGATCTATTTTCTGTATATTTGTAATTTTATTGCTAAATTGTTGACAGTCAGTGAAATATTTAAAGCTGACATGGGTAGAGTAACTATTTTGACAGTCCATCTTTTTCCAAAAGTGAATCAAGTGAATAATCACAAATACCTGAAGCTTCCCTGCAGGGACAACATAGCTTTATTTTGGTTTCAAGATATTCTTTGCCTTTGCTGTAAGTTTCTTATATGTAAAAGATGTACCTTTTACCTTTCTTTTGTAATGAAGAGTATTATTATTCTTGAAAGCATCATTAAAATCGATTTTTAAGCACTTGATTACATGTTTACTGAAACTATAGCAAATCCAATTGTGCTTAAACTAACAGTAGCTGGTGGCTGCAGACATCTGTCTTGTCATGAGCTTGCAGTAAGATTTCATGAAGGGAAAAAAATGTTGTCGTTTCACATGATGGGAATGCTTCTTAGCTGGAAATCTGCAGCTGAGCTCTCTTTCTTTTCTTTATAGGAAACCATGTTTATTGAGTAGGCTCAACTGCCTGAATGTGCCTATTTTGTTCCATTAAGGGTCTAAGAGATGCAGCTGGCTGTTGTTTCAATTACTTAGGAGAGAGCAGTGTCTTTTCTAAATAGCATTTTTCCATGGAGGAGCAGACCCAGATACTGGATTAGTCCTTTAAGCTTTGGACCCAAATGTCTATTCTGGTACTTGTGATACAATTCCAAAGGTGTGACTGAAGCCACCTCTGACTTCAGGGAAATTCAGAAGCTCTCTGCCTTTTGGTGCCAGAATTCTCCTGAAAGAGAGGTGGTTTCAAATTGAGACTTGCCTGTGGCTTTCCTGCTGTGGTACTGTAGATGCTTTTACCAAGTGAAGGAGGGGATGTGTGCAGGTTGTGATCTGTTCTGCTGAATGCTGCCTGCCCCAGGTGCTCACACACTGTATCCAGATACATTTACTTGTATTAGTAGAAACTATAAATTATCTAGAAATAACTGACATGAAAAGTGTCTTGTAATTAAGAAAATAATAAAACCTCCATCACAGGAGGTGAAAAAACTAATCTTGACTTGAAGGTTGTTAGTTTAAATTGGAATTAATTTAGAAAAATCATATGGTGTGTGCAGGAGGTCAGAATAGGTCATTACAGTGGTCTCTTGTGACTTGGTCTCTTATAATTTGTCTTAATTTTAGAATTCAGATGAGGGCATTTTTCTGTGTGAAAGTGAAATTTCAATAGCAAAACTGGGCAGGGTTTCTGTAACGTAAACTGAAGCCAGAGATCTGTCTCAGTGGTTTTTCCTCTCACTGGGCTTAGTGTTGTGCGTTTTTTGTTTTCATTTGGGGGTTTTTGCCTTGCTGAGATTCAAATTATATTTTCAGTCTGTAGTATTGGGGTGTGCCGAAACTGTCTGACTTCTCAGTGCTGGGATACTCTGAGCTTGGAAGAACTCAAGTCAGAGTATTCAAGACATTGGAAGGTCTTGTTATGATCTAGCACAGGTGAGAAGGCAGAGAGTACTGATGTCAACTGCTGTTAATTTCTGTTCCTGAGTAATGTGTAAGGCAGTCTGTTGGCCTGGACATGGAAAACTGATATGAAAGACTAATTATATTTGTTTGTAATGGTGATATTGTAAGAGAGAAGTTTTCAGACTGCAGAACTTAATTTCAGTAGGTTGTATTAGAAATGGATTTGGTCCTTAAATGTATGTCTTCAATGCATGAAAAAAGTATGTCTTCAATACATGAAAAAAAATATTAAATCACAAGTGTTATGTATAGAAGTGTGAAGATACCTGTCTGAGCTCTGCACAGAAAAGCTTGATGACGTGATGAAGTGTTTTGAAGACTGGAAGCAAGCATTCTGTATAAAATGTTTGAATTGGAGAGGGGTCTAAGCTAAAGTCAGAGACTTTATCTTCCTTTATTTTCATAATTATAAAAGAAGAAAAGCTTAGTGCTAAACATAAGTGCTAAAAACTCAATGGTATTATTTTGCACATCTTATACATTTGGAGTATATGTGTATGTTTATATATACATATACTTCATATATATATATAAAATATGTTTAGTATTTTGTGTTAAAGCAAGTGCACCAGTTTTTTTTACAAGATAACCATTTGACCATCTCTCTCTTAATTTACTAGAAATGGAGGCATTCAGACTCTGGAATGAAGAACTTCAGATTCAGAGGAGCTGAGTCCCTGCTACCCTTACAGAATAGGCAGGTGAAGAATTCTCCCCAGGGCTGGCTTGCCTTCTGTTTTCCTGCCAGCTGGCATAGCATCCAGTCCAAGTGCAGCGCCGTTTCCCTTTGTGTACCAGGTCAGAAAGTAGTTCTAATCCCCAAAGAGCCATTCCTATGCTTGCTGTTAAGTATACAGCTAAGAATTAGAAACCATTCTATAATCAGATGTCAAAGATGCTTGAAACCTCAAGTTAAATTTTCCAAATGAGAGCCTGTATAAACAACTTAATCCATATGGCTTCTGAATCTGGAATTTACAAATAGTGGAAATGTAGGGCAAGGGCAAAAGATGGAACAGAAAGTTAAAGGCATTGTTTATCTGATAAACTAATACTTATTTGTGCATTAAGTAGGAAGTTAAGATGAATTGGAGACAGGTAGACAGCACTCTCCAATGAAGTAAGTTGGTATATGCACTCTCCAATGAAGTAAGTTGGTATATATCAATTTTTCTAAAGGAGATGTGCTGCATTCTGTACCAGTTTATATTCTCAATTCCAGTGGATTTTATATATCCAAGATTTCTATTGTATCTTCAGTTTTTAGTTTAAGTGAGTGAGCTTCATTTTCTTTCATGGAATGGAAGAGCTATAGACAAAAGTACATTCCTATAGTGATGAGAACTATAATTAGTGTACAATACCGGCCTGCTGCAAGTAATGTCTCATTTCTAAGTACTAAGATGGGCCAAATACATCTCTGGTATAACTAAAAGGTCTGATCAGAGAAGCTATACTTGGGGTAAATTTGCCTTATGAGATGGCAAATTCACAGGCTTTTTGGCATGTTAAAACTGTGTTTTGATTAAATAGCACTCACTTTTTCTGTTAAATTCTAATACTTGACATAAACTTAAATACAACATATTTGCTCCATACATGCCTCTGGAAGTCGCTGCTGCTGCTGCTGCACCAGAAAGCAGCCATGTGAGAGTCAATGGGCTAACTGGTGCTGAGCCAGGGCTCACTGACTGCCAGGCTATAGTCTAGGGATCCAGGCTAGTTCTGTAGCTGCCAACTTGCAGAAGGAAATGGACAGCCTCTTTGGGATACTTTCATGAGCCTGGAAGCATGCTGCCAATCCAGCTGCTGCAGTGGTGATGTTCCCGTCACAAAGGTGGCCTGACATATTTGAAAACACACTGGTGAGCCTCCTGTGCCTGGAGGATGATGATGTCCCTCCCCATGGCAGGGAGATTGGAACTTGATGATCTTAAGGTGCTTTCTAACCCTAACTATTCTATGATTCTATGACATAATAGTGGTCTAATGTGATACTCTCAAGACAATAGATATGTTTGTCTCACTGTGAATTTACGCTGCAGAAGTGATAGCAGTGTCAGAGAAAATCTAACCCAGAAGTAATATGCTTTATACAGCAATACTAAGATGTGATGCTGAATAGCAGTAGGAATGCTACAATTTTGGAAAACTGAGATTGCTTGCTGCAGTAGGCTGCTGTACTAGATAATAAGATGAAGGGGCACTGTATCAAGAAATTAAGTACTTTCTGAACTCATCTTCGTCTTTAAACCCCTGTGAGCATCTGGTCCAGAGATTACAAGAAGCATAGTGTAGAGCCAGGATTTTTAGATATATGATAGAACAGACCAGCAATCTGCAGTTCAGACATTTATAAGACCATTCATTTTCAGTTGTTCCCCAAAGTTAATTAAACTGTGTATGAACAAGGCTGCAGCTTTTTTAAAATCCATCTAATGAAGACTTTTTTGGTGCGGAATTTGTTGCAAACTGCAGTTATTGTAATATTACTCTCAGTGCTTGTAAGCAAATATTTCTGGTTAATGTTTGTCTAGCTTTGCTTTCCAGCATGAAACTATGTTTCATCTGACTGCTCAGCTCAGGTGAAAGGGCTCTTGCCACACAAGCTTCTCTCTCATAAACATGAGATCACAGCTTTCTCTTCGACATCCTACATGGATCAACCCCCTGAAGTCTCCCTTTTAAAAATATTTTGTTTGTTCCTGGACATCTCCTGTGAAGATTATGAAGTCTCCAGCACTATTCAGTAACTAGGCACCCGAGACAGTTGCAGCATGTCAGGGGCATAACTGTCTGTGGAAAGCATGGAGATAAGATGATTAGCACCACATTGTGGTTTTATTTATGATGCAAGGACATTTACCCTGTTTGGCTGCAATATTGCAGTTGAAGAATCTGTTTGGTGGGTGGAACTAGATGATCTTAAGGTCCTTTCCAACCCTAACTATTCTGTGATTCTATTTATCATGTCTCCCAACTATTTTTTTTTTTTTTCAATTCTTTAGAGGTTGGAGTTCTACTTTTGTAAACATAATTTGCATTTTTTTCTGTCGGAGATTCATTTTTCCTTCCCACCATCTTAGCTCACTGTCCAGCTCAGAAATGTATTCTTTATTATTTCGCATTCCTCAAATTTTTATCTCCTCTGTAAACCTTAATCATTACCAACTTAACACCTTTTTTTTCCAGGTCATTGATACAGCACCAATGTCCTATACAAATGCCCTTGCTTGTCACTGATTTACTGTCTGTAGCTCCATTTGGAGGTACAGCTGCTAAACAGCTTTGTGCTCTTCTAGCTAGTGTCATAATGATCATGTATCATTCAAGTCTCTTGATGAAAATGTCATGAAGCACCCTGATTAAATGCTTTATAGAAGGCAAAACACTCATTGTCATCATCATCACTCTTACCTGTGTAGACTGAACTGTTAAAATTTATGTCCAAGCTAGTAAATCTAGTTTCTTTCTAAAACCCTTTTTCGTTGATATTATTATTCTCTTTTAACTCTTTCTAAACAAGTATTTCCTTACTTATTCTTTAATTACTTTTATTAGTTCGCCCAATTTCTACATCAGACTCTCAGCCAAGAGTTATTTTTCTTGTTGCATTTACTCTTTTAAATGTTGGTACACATTAGTTGTATTTCAGCCCTGTGCAACTTTTGGAACCAGAAGGCTTTCTTCATTAACTTTCCTTTCTCGTGTTAAATAAGATTTAGCTCTAAAAGAATAAAATATTTAATTTATTAAAAAAAAAAAAAAAAAAGAAGCGCTATAGAAAGAACAGCCAGAATTTCCTCCAGGAGCATGTTGGGTTGGTTTTATTCTTTTCTTAGGCTGATGCTTATTTAGATTTGTTTTGGTAAGATTTTAAGGCTGGTTTTGCAGCAGGGAAACAGTGTTTGGGACCCTCACTCTACACATACGAAGTGTGGTAATGTGATTACACTGATTACAGATCTGCTTAGACATGCAGGAGACATAAATTGAATTTCTATCAGAGATTATCTTTTAAAGTCCCATGTGGATTGGAGCAGAAATAAATTAAAATGGGCAGTGCCTTCACTGGCCTAATTGAGCATGGAATTGTGTCTGTGTGCATGCGCGTGTGCGTGTATAAAATCCATGGAAGTTGAAATGTGTTCTTTAGTATGTAAATGTAGTATCTGGTATAGTTGTGGGGCAAACAGAAGCATTTGGAATCCAGGTACAGCTTACAGCTGAATTACCTCACCTTCTCTTGCTGTTTGTCTGCAAATGCTTTTATGTCAGACATACAAGTGTGTATTTGTATGTATAAGAAGACATCCTGGGAGGGAGGGGAAGGAGGGCACCTGAAGCTATTGCAGTGTCTGTATTAGTCCTTTGCTTAAGAAACAGTTGTTTCTTGAATACAGAAACCCTTTGCAAGAGACTTGTCTTGACTCAAACACTGCTGTAGTCCTAACAGTGTTTCTAGGGTCTAGATACAGAGAGAATAACACTGCCAGCCTCTTTTGCAAGTGGAGTTAGGTTATTTGTATGCCTGTCTTTGCTGCTTTGGTTTGCATATATGTTTGTGCAGCAAAGACACAGGCATTTAATGAATGGTGAAATGGTCGAAGGGAGTTTGAGATTCTGGATGGACTAAATTTTTACAAATTGCCTTGCTGAGCACCTGCCAATAGAGATAAATTCTCTTTTTCCTGGTGGGTGAACTGCCCACTTCAGCACTGTGAACTTCCATTTCAGACTTTATGATGACATGGAAATAGCCTTCATATTCAAAATGGTAAGATCTAATCTTGGCACATAGCAGATATGGCCGTGTAAAAGATGAATGGAAACTCAGGGGTCTGTAATATGCCAGTACGTCAGGACAGGTTTACTCCTGGAGTCTGCGCTATTGATGGTCAAGGCCACCTTGCTGTTTCCCACTCATACTGTGCAGTGATACAAGAGAGTACAACGTTTCAGGAGTAAAGTCCCCTCAACTCAGCCAAAACATCCATGCAGCATTGCGTGGGACTTTATTGTTTCCCTTTTATGACCAGTGCTAGAGATAAAGTACTGAATTAGATCGGCTCCATCGCCTTTGTGTGACAATTATTTCCCTGAAGCTGTTGTTCCAGGTTCATAAAGTGTTCTGAATGGCATTAGTTGCATGGTTAATTAAGTACAGATGGATATAGACTTAAATTTGTCAGTAAAGTCAGGCAGTATTTATGTGATCCTGATCTCATTTTAATGAATAATAGTCTTAAGAAAGCACATTTTTAAGGAAAACAGATGTCTTGAAGCAGATTATTAATTCATGCTTAGTTTTCAAACACTCATTTGACTTCCAGGGGTTTTAAAGTTGATTCTTTCTTTTAATTTGTGCTTCACATCTTAAACATTTATAGTGAAAATCTTAGTTAAAGATGCAGTAGTCTAAAATGTCACTTTTAAATTCAGTGGAGAAGTTCTGCTGAAAATCAACACTGCTGAAAAAACAGAATATAGACTTGCGGCATGTCTGCAAGTCATGTTGATTTGACTTTATTTTCAGCACTATTTTGTTGTTTTGGGTTTTTTTTCAGTAAAATAAAAATTGTAGTTGCATCTGAGTGGATCCTCTTGCAGGACCTGGTTCAGCAGAAGGAGGAATACAATCAGGTGCTAATTTGAGGTCTTTAAGTTAGTGTGCATGCAGGGTGTAACTACTGAAGTTGCTGGAGTTTCCTCGGATGTTTGCTAGGATGGGAACCTATTTCTTGACTACTTAGCCAGAGTCAGTCCATTTAAAGATGTTCAAAAAGGCAATAGTAGAGATGGAAGTTTTAATTCAAACTTGTTTCAGGTTTCTAGTACTTTTCCATATCTGATCTGCAAATAGAGGTGATGCTGAGTAAGGAAGATGGTAATTAATACCCTGGTAGTTATTTACTTTGTCTTGGGGCTAAGATGTTAAATATGTAAAATATATGCTTAGGCTTCTTAAGGATGACGGTGCATGTGCTGTTTTGAATTAATTTAAATAAATAGTAGCACTATTGACCTGCACTCCCACTTTTTTCCTATAGCTTGAGTGAGAACCTAGTTATGCATAGTATTTGCATAAAATAAGGCTTTAGCACTAATCAGCTGTGTTCTTAATTATGGAAGATAAGCGCTATTATCCTTTTTTCTGGTTTGGTCTGTGTAGTCAGTGAGCAAAGGGTCAGCCCACTTGGATGCATTATGCCCTCTGGAGGAGACTCTTCAGTCTCTGGCTGAATAAGTAGGGTGCATTAGGTGACTGGTTTTAATAGAGTACTCACCAGGTTTTTAAAGCTGCAGTCCTGGCTCTCTTCATCCTGCACATACACACACACACAAAGTGCACAGTGTTTCAGGGCATTTATGAAACATGAGCTGAGAGAACCTGTTCCCATGTTATCTCACCAGTTGAAGAAATGTAATGCCACCACAAAGTGTCTGTTGCTCTCCTTAGACCTTGTTCTTAACTAGAAAAGTCTGAAGCAACCACAGGGAATCTGCTGATGAAATAAAAGACAAATCTGAGAACAGTTTGAGATAAAACTGTCAGCATCCTTCACAGGTAAAAGGGGACAAAGAAAAATGTCTCAGCATCACTTAAGTAAAGCCAGGCAATAGAGAGTTAAAGCTGCTGCATTGATTTACCCAATGTTCAAGTTGTGGGAACAGGAGCCATGAGACCTTTCTTGCAGTGGTGTCCTTCCCCATCCACATTTGTGTAGGAGAAAGTTAAGGAAAAATTACTCTTTCTGGGTTTCCCTGGATCCAATAGATGTTTTCATGAGATAAGCCAAGATTTACTTATTAAAATAGTTTTTAATATGGAAGAAAAATCCTCAGCAGTCTCTGCCTCTGGTTTCCATTCTCAGTCTCTCTGTACCAAAACCAGTACTGAACCAGCTTTACAGCAGGAATACTGCTAGATTTGACAGCAGGAGTGAAGGAAAAAAGCCTGATGCACACATGTCCGGTAAATGTCTCCTTTTACTTCCTTGCTGAAAAGGACTTTTTTTTTTTTTTTTTTTAGTCAAAAGATGTGAAAGTGTGTATTTCTTTTGCCAGTAGGATGCAACTCCTTCTCTGCTGTAGGTCTTTGCTAGGAATGGTGCAGAGGGATTCAGTCCAGTGCCAAAAGAAAGTTTCTCTCTCTTCAACAGTTTTGGCAGCCCCTGCCATTGCAGCTAATAGAGATGCTAAATGCAAGACGAATAGATACAAGCCACATCTGACTTCTGCTTCCGAATGCAAAGCTTTAAACAAGAAATATTTGTATGTATTTTGTTTGAACTATATAACAGTATAAATTAGACCTAAATTCATAGTTGTTGGTCATATGCATCAAATATGTTTTCATTTGTTTTAAAGTGAAAGAACTGTGGAGAAAGTGCTGATCTGACTTGTAGAAAACAACACTGTAAGCATGGCAATTACGGGTTTCTGATTTATTAAAGCCTTTCCAGACTCAATATTCAGTCCAGTGCTGTTGCTGAATGGACATGTGTTCTAGAAAGATCTGTAATTCTAAGTACTACTTTCCACTGTAGTTGAGTATTTCAGTAGTTAAGGAGCTTCATATATGGAAAATCCTGTGTCAGGGGGCTCAGTTTCACATTGGACTGGCAGCCCCAGGCTCCATCAGCTACCAGTGTTCCTCATTCTGGATAGGTGTTGGTGAGGTCTCCACCAATCTCTCTTCCTTATGACTGTAGGAGGGGGCAGCAGGAGATGTTTGTTCTTGTCACAAATAAAATGAGACTATCTTTTCACTTGGTAAAATGACCACCTGGGCTGTAGGAATAAGACCACACGAGTCCTGTCTTTTTGCCTTCCAGAGTCAAAGCACCAGTGTGCTGGTATGTGGTCAGGATGTTGATAATACAAGTTAGCATCATGTATTTCTGAATAGTGTGAACTTCTGCTCCAGACATTGCTAAAGGAGGAGAATGATGATGATAATATGTGCTTGCTGTTAAACTCCAGTAGGTTTAAGGTTGGTTCTTATCAAAGCAGGCTATGCTGAAAGATAATTCTTGAAGAAGGGATTTCCAAAATAGTGTTTGCAGGTAATTATCCCTATAAAGTAAAGGAGAAGGATGCGATAGTAGCAAGAAGAATGTTGTTGCAGGCTCATTACTTCTCTAATGACTTGTAATTGAGCAATATCTTTGGAAAAGTCTCTGCTTCCTCAGTGGTCTCTTGCCACCTTGGCTCTAGACACCCAAAAGGTATGTATTCCCCTGTGCATGCATCAAAATGCAGATGAAAATGATGCAGGCTAGATTAGCCTCTGTGGGCAAAGGATTAGGAACAAAGGATATGAAGGAGGAAGGAAAAAATATCTTTGTTTCTGATAAGCATGGAGGGCAAGCTTATTAGAAGACATGAGTGTCTTTTCCAGGAGCTGGACCCCAGTGAGGGGAAGGCAGATCCTTCCAGCTCTGCCCTCTAATGCCAGCTTCACCCTGACTCACCCACATTCACTGTGAGGTCCCTGAAACACAGGCCCTGTGTTTTGAAATATTATCACTTCCAGAGATGGAACAGTGTGGAAAGACTGCGGGAGCTCACCTGTATTTTCCTTTACTTTCAGGATGTTGATGGATGGAAATTTTCTTCTAACCTATACTTTTTAAGGTGCACATTGCTTTAGAGCAACAGGTTTGTATCATGATGAGTACAACAGACTCATACTTAAAAAAATATCCTAATAGAAAGTACATGATATTTTTATCACGACACTGAACTAAGCAGGATAACTCAGCTTGTTAGTCCATTAAGGCCTTTATGGCTTCCTCTGAATGTGAACTGAACTTTTAAGGCTGGAATTGGATCTTCAAGGGCAGGAGTTGCATGCTGCAACACTTGTGCACAGTCCCAAAGAACAGGTTACATACTCCTCTTTTGTTCATTCTTTTGTTACTATATTGTTTCAATATTCTAGTACTCCAGTATCATATTAAATTACAGACAAATGTTCCTGTTTTGCAACTACAGTTCTACTGCACTTATTTAAGTGGCTGTTCTTACACCTGCATTGTGTATGATGATGCCTGTAAGAAGGGAGAGGCTGGGATATTATCGTAGAATAGTTTGGGTTGGAAGAGACCTTCAAAGGTCATCTGGTCCAACCGCCCCTGCAGTGAGCAGGGACATCTTCATCTGGATCTGAACTGCATTCAGCCTGACCTTGAATGTCTCCAGGGACGGTGCATCTTCCACCTCTCTGGGCAGCCTGCTTCAGGACTTTACCACCCTCACTGTAAAAAAATTTCTTAAGTCCAGCCTAAATCTGCCCTCTTCTATTTTAAAACCATTACCCGTTATCGCCACAGGCACTGCTAAAAAGTCTCTACCCATCTTTCTTATAGGCCCCTTTCAAGAACTGAAAGACTGCAATGAGGTCTCCCTGGAGTCTTCTCCAGGCTGAACAACTCCAACTGTCTCAACCTTTCTTCATAGAAGTGTTCCATCCCTCTGATCATTTTTGTAGCCCTCCTCTGGACCCTCTCCAACATGTCCGTATCTTTCCTGTACTGAGGACTCCAGAGCTGGATGCAGTACTGCAGGGGTTGGTCTAACCACAGCAGAATAGATGGGGAGAATCACCTCCCTTGACCTGCTGTCCATGGTCCTTTGGATGCAGCCCAAGGTACAATTGGCCTTCTGGGTTGCGAGCGCATGTTGCCAGCTCATGTCAGATCTTTCATCCACGAGTATCCCCAAATCCTTCTCCTGGATTAGTCTCAATCCCTTCATCCCCCAGCCTGTATTGATACTGGGAGTTACCCTGACCCAGCTTTGGCCTTGTTGAACCTCATGAGGTTTGTATGGGCCTATGTTTCAAGCTTGTCCAAGTCCCTCTGGATGGCATATTTTGAACTACCCTTAATGCAGTTCCTCTGGAAACAAAGAAAGCACAGGTAGGGAGCAACATCTTCAACTGTAGTGTTTATCAGATTTTGGGTCCTTTAAAATCCCTGTATTTTTGGACTTGTCATTGCCATTCTTTTTTAAATAGAAGTTTAGTCTCCTGTTAAAAAGAAATGCATACTAAACCAGCTGATGCTTTTCTTCTTATGAAAAAAAGTTAAGCTATTAAAGTTCCACTGTTTGTTTCTGAAAGACTGTTATGTGTTGTGATTCTGCTCTGAATTGCTTCTCTGCATATATTTGATTCCAATATATCACTGACAGTTGAAATTGAAAAAAAAGCCTGAGCCAGACTGCCTCAGAACACCCCCTTGGTTCCTTTTCCTTCTTTATTTAAGCCTAAGAAAAAGCAGCTGCCAATATGTTCAGCGGCTGGCAAGTAAAGCACTGTCAGTATGGGTTACTTGCTGTGAAATATTAGTAAACAAGCAGTTACGTGAATGGTAGCCAAGTTTAGCAAAATCTCCACTTATTATCCTGTCATTTTTTGTGGAAGAATATGCCATTGCTGTCAGATCCATCTGTTTGATTGCACAGCCTGTGCATAGAAATCACCTAGTCTTACACATGGGGAAAGATTTTGGAGAAACCTAAAACCAAGAACGAAAGATGAATAGAAGATCTGTTAATAGTTAGAACTCAATTTAGGTAAATGACTGTCTGGCTGAGAGCAGCCACAGTTTGTTACGTTGTGTGCAGTGGTGAAAAATATGGCTATCTGCCCCAATGCAAACATGATTTGTTGTAGTCTATGTAGCTCAAATGTTATCTGCAGCTTGGTTCATCACAAAATGATACAGAAAGGAGGTGGAAGAGAGACATTCCTGGGGAAAGCCACAGAAGAAAAGCATGTAAGAAGTTATCAATTTAAACTTTTTTTTTTTCTTTCAAAACCAGACAAATAAACCAGATCACTTCCTGTAAAAATCACTGCTGGTGTAATTAGAATACCCTTCTTGGAAGCAGTGGTATGGAAAAATTAAATGCTGGAAAAACTTCAAGGGATAAATACATAACCCTGATATTATTATCTTATTGTTTATCCTATTCAATTTAAGAGGTTGAAGAAAAGTTGCAGGGCAAGAGGATAGTTGATTTGAGCGTTCTCTTGTTTTAGAGCACACGTCTTAAGAGGAGCAGCTGAGGGAAATCCAAACTGGGTATTACATTTCAGTCATTGACAATCAATAAATAAATAATGGTTGTACTAATTCTAAAACTATTTCAGTAAGAAATGAGTACTTTGCTGCTCTCCTCCGTAATGGTGAATCCATTTCCCAACATTGTCAAACCTGTCTTCTTGCTGCTTTGAAACACATGAGCTTAACAGGAATTCAGAGGCCTTGCTGAAAGGACTGACAGTAGAACGGGATGAAGTGACAGCAGAAGCATGGTAGAATGTTGACAGAAACTGAAGTTTTAACCTAGCTCTGTGGGTTACACTAACACCTTTATAGAACTGGGCAGAACAACTAAATCATTTAGTTGTTGGAAAGGGTTGGGAAGGACCTTAAGATCATCTGGTTCCAATCCCCCTGCCATGGGCAGGGACACCTCCCACTAAACCATGCCAAATAGCTGCCAAACTGTTCATTAAAGTTTAATAAATTGCTTGCTTAGATATCTAGATCCAGCTTTGTGACTTTCACACAGCAGATTTATGTCAACTGTCTTAATATCTTTGCTGTAGACACTGGCAGGGCCTATCACATTTGCAGAACACTCTTCTGTCAGCAACTGTGCTGTCAGTCTGGTGGCTTTTGCAGTTTGGAATTTTTACTTGCCTGTGAGTAAATATCTGAGTAGTGCTCTGAGCTACTCCAAACTGAAACAGATCCTTTAATTTCCATGGGACTTGTTCAGACCTCAATGTATTTAATAGATCTCTATTTGGAGATACTTAGGGGTGTCAGGTTTAGAAGTTTTAGTGAGGTCAAATATTCTCTGATATCAGAATTTCTCCTCTGTCATTTATGTCATGCATGGTTGTTTTGGGGATTTTTTTGGCACTGGTCTGTCCACATGGCTTCTCCATGTAGCAGCTCTGGTGTATGTCACTTTGTGCAGCTGAATTTATTATGTTAAGATTTAATACACCTGCTCAGCAGCAGGGATAGTGGTCTTAAGTAGGAAAACAAAAATCATCTGCCAGAGCATTCAGCTAGCATTTAGAAGCTAGAAACCAAATGTACTCTACTTGGTGGTACATGTGAAGCTTCTGGTGTCAGTTGTACCTGCAACCTCGGTGAAGCACTTCTCTCTTGCTTGTCTCCTCAGCCTGGGGTGCAGGCAGAAAAAAACAAGAGGAGCTGAACACAGGATAGTAGAGATGAGCTTTGTGTCAAACTGAGCATGCATGGTCAGTCCTTCCCACGATGGGTTTCTCTTTCTGTCCAGGCTTCATCACAGCTCTTGCTGTTCTGGGACAGTGGAGAGAGCAAGTGGTTGTAGGGCATGGCTAGTGTGTCTCTGAAAGGAATTGGGAGTTGGCGTTTTGGTGGCTTTTTTGTTTGTTTGTTTGGGTTTGGGGTGGGGTTTATTGGTCGGTTTTTTGAGGTCTTTTTTTTTTTTTTTTTTTTTTTGGTTGGGTTTTTTTGTCTATGTCAGACACTTTCAGAATCACAGAATGGTTTGGTTTGGAAGGGACCTGAAAGCTCATCCAGTTCCAACTCCCCTGCCATAGGCAGGGACACCTTCCACTAGACCAGGTTGCTCAAAGTCCTGTCCACCCTTGCCTTGAACACTGCCAGAGGCGGGGCAGCCACAGCTTCTCTGGGCAACCTGTGCCAGTGCCTCAGAGTGACAAATTTCTTCCTAATATCTAATCTAAATCTACCCTCTTTCACTTTAAAACCATTCTCCCTTTTACTGTCACTACATGCTCCCTTGTTCTTTGCCCTTTTTTTAAATGAAAGCAAAAGTTAATCTGTATTGGAATAAGCTGCTGGGTGGCTTTTGCTTTCCATGACATCTATTTTGCCCCTGTTTGATCAGTCTAATTAACAGATCACAGCCTCCAGTCCTGGTTTGGACAGAGGCCTTTATTGGAGCTTTGAAATTGGTCCCTCAGCTGAAGTCACTTTTTGCCCCTCAGCAAGGTGTGAATTGTCTGGGCTTTTCCCTCCACCCAAGCACAGAAGCAGAGTTCGGGCTTGGTGGTGCCTGGGCTGGTGTTGGTGGCTGATGCAGGGAGGACACAGCTTCTGGGCTGTTGATTTGCGCCTGTTCAGCAGGGAGCACAGAAATGGCAGCAGTGCCCATGTGGGATTCCTGTAGGCCTATTCCTCACTAATGATGTTAGGGTAGGTGTGAGTTCAAAGCTGTCAGCTTCATGATTTAAGGCAGCTAATGGAAGTGAACCATGTCTGTTAAAACCTAGTAAGATCAGCCTATGCATGAGAGTAATCTGCATCCTGATCTGCAACAGAGATGTGTCAAATCCCAGCTCTGCCCAGAGCAAGGCAGGGAGTATCCAGCACCACCTAATCCAGAGAGGGAAGGAGTCAGCTCACAGAAGTGGAATCACACTCCAGTGGGCTATCGCACTGCAAGTTTCTGAGCATTTTTGTTTTGTCATTCTGGATGGGAACATTTAAGGTAACGATCATTATTTTTCTACTTTTTTGTAACTATGGAGACCAGAAACTTCATAAAGCAAAGCAAAGTAGAGGCTTTCTAGGTGCAGTTGGAACTAGCTCAGACATTTCTGTCTCTTTCGGCTCCGTGTCAGATCTTTTTTATTTCCTGGGAACTGGAAAAAAGAATCAGAGTGCCATATGCAGGACATTTTACTTTAGATTAAAATTCAGTGGAATAAACATGAATGAATCTGCATTTGAAAACAAAGGCTAACTCTCAAAAGCCCCTCTCCCACAGCAACGCTGCTCTGAATATGAAAGGTATGTGCCAATAAAGTCAGCAGGTATGGCAGCTCTCTTGTCAGAAAGGCACCCACATCTTTTTCAAATGCAGAAGGACCTTTCTATCTGGAAGCGACAGTAACTAAGGAGGGGGAGAATGTTTTTTGTTATATATATTTGAATCTGTGAACTGTTGGATAGGGATAGAAACAAACACAAGGATATAACACAAAGTGGTATAGTAAGGGATAGTTCAGAAACACTAGTTACTTTTACTCTGTGTAACTCCTTACACTGTTACATATTCTTATTTTGTATTTAAGATACTCCGGGGGGGAGTATGAAACAGACATACATATCAGACATTTATGAGACTTTTATTCTGTAAGTATTCCAGGTAAATTTCTCTTCTCTTACCGTTTGATTTGTGAACAAGACTTTTCTGATTTTATCTGTGTGCAATGAGGCACTGTATTTTGTCCAGGGAGCCTAGGCAAAAGGCTGTGAAAGCTGGCTGTGCTGATTGCGTTATGCCCCATAACACAAGTATGAAGAGTCACTGCAAGGAACAGATCCCACGTCTGTTAACAGCATTAATAGTTTATAGGTGGCTCCTAAAGCAGTGAAGCTTACTGATCTGCCTATAAGAACATAACTGTCAGCTCTCATATATAGTTTTGGGATATATTGTTTGGTGGGAGATAGTCCCATAATTTAAGATCTGTATTTAGTTTAAGATCTGCATTGTTACGATGATGGGTTTCCCAAAAGATAAAAAATTAGAGAAGCGTCAATATACTGATTGATTTCAATGACTAACGTAACTTAAGACTCCTTAATATATGTTAAAATTGGCAGTGGAGAGTCAAAGAGACTTTTGTAGTTCTCATGTCTCCTTCAATGAACTTGGAATAAACTGTTACCAGCAAATTAGTTAACAGCTCTAATTATGCTAGAAAAATAATATAGGGAGGATTACTAAGGCAGGAAGTAGCTGAACAGTGTAATAGCATAAGACTAAATCTGTCCTAACAGCCCACTGCCACAGTTCACATGCAGGATTGACATCATGTAACAAGAGAAGGATGGGTGAAAACTAATGGATTTAGTGGGGAGGTTTTTTTCTTGAGGACTGGCCTTGAGTTAGCAGGGGAAATTAGCAGCCTGACTTTCTGCATGCTTCTTGGTTCAAAGGAGATGTTAATGGAGAGTGAAAAGGCAACCATATTCCTCAGATTGCTGGAAGGAAGCCTGTTTTGCCTCAGAGAGCTCTTTTCTTTGTTTAATGAACTTTGAGAACCTTACATCCGCCTGACAGTTAGACTTCAGTGTTCTGCCTGGAAATGAGGTCCTCACCAGCAAGCCTGTTGCATGTAAGATCTTGCTCTGCATCCCTTCTTTGCCCATCTGCTCCTTCTTCATCTGAAACTGTCTTTTCATGACATGATCTGAGCTGAAGCTCTTCCACTTGATGGGGAGGACAGGAGCTGCCAGCCTCCTGGTGCCCTCCTCCTTCCATTTCTGTGCAGTCCCAGCCCTAGTTTGTCCCACAATTTGTCATAGCAAACACATGGATGTTGAAAAGTAACAGAAGAACTGATACAATATGCACCCAATATAAATTCGTGAGCAAGGTAATGCAATAGGATCATTGTAGCACAAGGGTTATTTTCTACTTGCCTTTTTAATTTGACATATTCAGAACAGTTTGGGTTTTGACATGTAATAAGATCCTGACCTGTTTTCCACAAAATTGCAGTTGTAGAGCTTAATAATATATTGCCATCTGGAACCGGGTCAAAGTAAATCCACATACATTATATAACTTGAATTGACTTACAAAAGGAGAAGGGGATATAATATCTTAAGCCTTTTAAATAAGGGATAAGTGCAATACTGGGAATTTGTTAGTATTTTTTCATGCTAAATTTTAAAATGCATTCCCAGGTGCAGTATTTAAAGATGGGGTTGTTTATTTGATGGGATCATTTGCTTTACAGTGTCTGGGAGTTGTAATTGGTAGCAATGCCAATAGGCTGGGATCCTGGGGTTGGATATTACTGTATTCAGATGCTGTTGTGATGACTTCAGTAGATATACCCAGATGAATAGGGGCAGAGCTCTTCCTCCTTCCAGCAAAGGAAGCAAATGAATGATTTTCTGGGGTGAATAGAAATAGTTATGGCTTAAACATGCTGGTCATGAAAGCTAGTCAAGAACTCCAAAAATAGCTCCTTCTATCAATATCATTTACTAGCCTGTATAAAATTGTCCAAGCTTTTTTATTTTAATAGGAGAAAGTTAATTTTCTGGCATTTTAAAGCTTGTTGTCTACTTTGTGGAGGCTAGAGGGTACTATATAGGTTGCCAGTGCAGTTCCAGGGCTCAGCTTCTTGGGTACTCTCCAGAAAGTTGCCATTTGGCTCAGAGATGATCACACAATTTATTCTGTGATCTCGGTGCAGTGTAAGCTTCAATTGCTGCCTCCCTAAATCCTTTTTCACTCTCTGTGCAATGAGGCTTGCCTGTCTTACAATGTACAGGCGCATAAATCACATCTTATACTGACATATCAACAGCGCTTTAAGAAGAGGAACTGGCCTTTACTGGAGCACCATGGAGTTCCTTGCATGCGGCAGTGTCACACACGCTGCCACGGGATGGACAGGATTATGGATGTGCTGTGCCATGTCATCACGGCATTGCAACCACTCCAGCTACTGAGCCCCAAGTGCCAGCACAGCCAGCGTGACATTTTCTAAGTTAGTATTTTTAGGTGTCTCAGCTGTGAAGGTTTTCTCGTGTCATCTCTCCAATTTCAGAGTCCAGGGCATAGCACAGCAAGACCAAAACTTTGACCTTAGTGACTTGTATAAGTGTGTGTATATATATATATATATATAACATATACCTAACTCCATGTTCTTGGGGCATTACTCTAAAATGACTGGGATGAAAGGTAGCATTACTGGCTTGTGGAATGAAGTTCAGGGATTTTGCAGCAACAAGTACAATACAGAAGTTAAATTAAAAACAGATCAACTAAAAATATCCTGTACATCATCAAGTCTTGTGTACAAGCTGGAAACCTGACACATTGCCAGTAATTAGCTCCACACACCCCATCTCAACCCCCCCCATCATCAATCAAGAGGCTTCTTACCACAGTGGCCCTGATAATGAGTCAAAGGAGTAGTGTTTCTCACCTGTTGCAGCCATAAATGCAATCCAACCAAATAGTGACTGGGAATTGTTTCCATGTAATGACCTGTGGCCAGTTTGAGATGAGCTGGTGTCACAAAAGCCCTCTTTCTCTATAGCTGGCATGTAGACAGTTGTCAGGCACAGGACAAAGGGCAAAGAATAGGCTTTTAAGGCTATTTTACTCTATTTTAAGCAGGGAGTTTTTTACGTTATTGTTGCCATATACATTGCCACATTTGAGGTCGTGACATAATTGACTAAAATCTGAACATTAACAGTTTGTGCTGATCTTGTTCTTTTCCCCCAGGTGACAATGGCATCAGCAGCATACAGGCTTTTTGGACATAATTTTTCTTCACAAGTTGCGCTGCTATAGAGTTGTGTTGGCAAGGACAAGAGGGTGACATCACAAGTGACAGTTCCTAGCTCCTGGAAGGAGTCATAGAAGTGATGATCCAAAGATTAATTTAACTATGTGTGAAGGACACTTTTAATGGGAATTCTCTGGGATCATATTTAATTCAGCAGAGCTTATTTTAAAAGTATATAGAGCTATATTACCAAACCCTGCACTAACGTGTAAACTCTTCCTACTCTACCGACAGATGTACAATGCAGTGTTATGGACAGGATGTGGCCACCGGTCTGCACCAGGTGCTGAAGGACCTGGCACCATAAGGTTCATAATCAACAGCTCAAGGCAAAGGAGCTGCAGAAAGAGTGATCAAGGAGATGATCAGTACATTCTAGATTGTATATTTAATAACTTTGCACAATTAAGAAATACATGTTAATGTATCAATACAGAAAGAGAAAACCCACACAGTACTGAATAGTAATTGTCTTGGTTGAATCTCACATAATACAAACCATATAAAGTAAGTGTAATTACCTGTGCTACTAATTTAATTAGCATTCATTTAGAAGAAAACATCCTTTGGCATTTGACAGCATTTAAACTCTGCGTGGCTTTTCAGAAATAGCTATCAAGAAAAAAAAATCAAGTTCACTTAGGGAATATCTGAAGAATTTAAAAATATTTTTAAATTATCTATTTCCTCAATTCCCTTCCCATGTGTGTGCTCACATAAAGATCAGAATTGGGATTTTGGAATTCTCATTTTGCATGAAAAACATTTCAGATTATAACATTTGTATTCACGGAATCTACTTGAATCAATTAGCAGCAGCATCAGTTTCTCTAGAGAGAAAACTAAGGGTATTTATGCTTCTTCTGGTGTTTTAGTATGTTCTAAACTATTGCTGGTGGTTGATGATGTTTGTAACTGTTCATGTAACACATGGAATATTTTCGCTTCAATATGTTTGGTGATTCTGTGTCCTATGAAGCTTGATGACTAGTTCAGAACACATGCTGAACTAGCAAAGGCGCTGGTGCTCAGATAAAAATAGTAACTATAAGGTGCACTCCGAAAACACGAACTTGTTATCTACCAAAAATATAATCTAGTATAGATTGTTATACCCCTAGAAGGGTTGTTTTCCTCCACACACTGAAGCCAGCCCGTATACAGTCTCTTCACGGATTTTGCTTTAAATGAAAATGTCATGATAACTTATTAAAAGGCTACTTTTCGAGATTATCCCTTATAAAAATCATCAAAAGTATCTTCTTTTCCTTTCAGTCCTAGCTTTTGGGCTTTTTTTCTGTGACCTTTTACTTACAGCATGATTTTAAAGCACTTATACAAAAGATAACATGCTCTTTATGAGGTTTAAAGATAGCTAATTTCAGTTCACTATAAACAAAACCATAAATTGAATCTGAGGACAGCCTTTTACTGAACTAATCATTTCTGCATTTTGCAATTACACTGGAGTAATTAAATTGCAAAAATGACCACTGGGCTTTTATATTTTGGATGAGGATTTTATAAAAATACCTGCCTTCACTGGGAAGGTAAAGCCAAATTACACTGCTTTTCCAATCACTGCTACCACTTTCATTAGCATCATGAATATTTACTTGATTATATAGAAATACATGGAACAAGGTAGAATAGCCCATTAAAAAATTAAAAAGTAGATTTTTTATTTTCATGGTAGAAGTATATTAAAATCTTTTTCTCTCCCCAGATGTTTAGACTTCTGCAGGATCTTGTTGCCCCTTGGGCTGAGATGCAGGACTGGAGAACCAAATGTGGCAAGATTTTGCTTGTGACATCCTTTTTCATTAGGGGTGCATTGCAAAACATGCTGATTCTTTGAGGAAAGACAGGTGAGTTCTGTCATTTATTCTTTGCTCCATGCTAATGAGGGATGTGTTAAGTAAAGGGGTGTAACAGTAATATACCTTATGGAAACATTTTCCAGAGCCAGAGCTATTGCAGAAAGAATTGCCTTTGAAACTTTGATTAAATTGGGATCTTTTCTCACATCATGATTATTTTAGATCATGTTATGATGTCTGTGACTATGATACATCACTGAGAATATGGAAAAGGAACCATTCCTCGAGTGTTTAAGAGGCAAAACGTTGCTACAAGTGTGTATCTGTGTGTATAAGTCGGCGAGAGAGCAAGGAAGAACTGGTTATTTTCCTTCTACAGCTTCTGCATCTTGAGCAGTTTGTTTCAAAAATCCAGGACAAAATAATACTTTTCCTCTGTAAATAATACTTCTATAATTAATAATATTACTTATTTTTTGTGGGTTTGGTCCTTTTGTTGTTTGGTTGTGGGTTTTTTTTAATAATTCTGATCTATTTCTCCCAAACGCCCTGTACGCCTGACACAAAGCACTGGCCTGGCTGCCCAGGACTGCAGGAAGGGGTTGCCATCTGCTGGCATCCACGCAGCACGGAGCAGGAGTTGAGCAGGTTCATGCAGGGTGACCCAGGAAGGAGAAGATTTTGGTGAGTGGGACCTAACCTCTCAAGTGCTGCAGAAGCCGGATGCCTACAGGTCAGTCCAACCTGAGCAGTAACAAATATCTCCAATTTTGTGTACTGCGGACAAAGTGAGGTGAGATGATGTATGGCTTTTGCTTAGGAAACAGCCTGAACCTGTTGCAATGGCCAGATTTAACTACTGCATACAGTCTATGACTGCCCTGGAAAACAGGAAGCTAAACAGTGTGGGTTTGTGATTCAGTAATAGAAGTACCTTCTGAAAACAAAACCCAGCAAATCCTGGGAGCTCAGACTAGGGCAAAATAAATTCTTCAAAAAGCTTCTACAGAAATGTGAAGGAGGGGGGGGCTAAAATTAAACAAACACCCAAATCTGTGTTTCTACCTGGAAATATTGCTCCCAGTTAATCAAGTGGTCTTGAGCACTTGAGTAACTGGGAGCAAGTGGTCTTGAGTAACTGAACAAAAAATAATAATAACCTCCCCCCCCC
>JANRGW010032820.1:0-33808 GCA_024733675.1 Psilopsiagon aymara | reverse complement strand
GCTCAGCTCCTCTGCCGCCCCCTCCCGCTGCTCTGCACCCGCCGGGCTCGGCTCCTGGGCCCCGGGGCCGCGCTCCCGGGCGGTTTCGAGAGGATCTTAAAGAACCTGAATGTATACAAGTCCATGGGACCTGACAAAATCCATCCCCGGGTCCTGAAGGAGTTGGCAAATGAAGTTGCTAAGCCACTGTCTATCATATTTGAAAAATCATGGCAGTCAGGTGAAGTTCCCAATTACTGGAAAAAGGGAAATATAACCCCCATTTTCAAGCAGGGGAAAATGGATGAGCCGGGGAACTACAGACCAGCCAGCCTCACCTCTGTGCCTGGCAAAATCTTGGAGCAGATTCTCCTGGAAGGCATGCTGTGGCACATGAAGAACAACAAGGTGGTTGGTGACTTCCAGCATGGCTTCACTAAGGGGAATTCCTACCTGACAAACCTGGTGGCCTTCTATGATGGGGCTATGGGACTGATGGACAGGGGTAGAGCAGTTGATGTCATCTACCTGGACTTGTGCGAAGCGTTTGAGACTCTCTCACATGACATCCTTGTCTCTAAGTTGGAGGGACATCAATTTGATAGGTGGACCACTCGGTGGATAAAGAACTGGCTGGATGGCCGCACGCAAAGGGTTGTGCTCAGTGGCTCAGTGTCCAGCTGAAGGCCAATAATGAGTGGTGTCCCTCAGGGACTGGTTTTGGGACCGGTCTTGTTTAACATCTTTGTTGGTGACATGGACAGTGGGATTGAGTGCACCCTCAGGAAGTTTGCCGATGACACCAAGCTGGGTGGTTCAGTTGATAAGCTGGAGGGAAGGAATGCCATCCAGAGGGATCTTGACATGCTTGTGAGGTGGGCTGATGCCAACCTGGTGAAGTTCAACCATACCAAGTTCAAGGTTCTACACCTGAGTCAGAGTAGTCCAAGGCACACACACAGGTTGGGCAGAGAAGAGATTGGGAACAGCCCTGTGGAGAAGGACTTGGGGGTGCTGGTTGATGAAAAAATGAACGTGAGCCTGCCGTGTGAGCTTGCAGGCCAAAAATCCAACCGCATCCTGTTTTTCATCAAAAGGAGTATGACCAGCAGGTCGAGGGAGGTGATCCTGCTCCTCTGCTCTGCTCTTGTGAGACCTCACTTGGAGTATTGTGTGCAGTTCTGGTGTCCTCAACATAAAAAGGACGTGGAACTGTTGAAACAAGTCCAGAGGAGAGCCAAGAGGATGATCATGGGACTGGAGCACCTCCCGTTTGAAGGTAGGCTGAGAAAGTTGGGGCTGTTCAGCCTGGAGAAGAGAAGGCTGCGTGGGGACCTCATAGCAGCCTTCCAATATCTGAAGGGGGCCTACAGGGATGCTGGGGAGGGACTCTTGATTAGGGACTGTAGTGCTAGGACAAGGAGTATGGGGTTCAAACTTAAACAGGGGAGGTTTAGTTTGGATATGAGGAAGAAATTCTTTAATGTAAGGGTGGTGAGGTGCTGGAATGGGTTGCCCAGGGAAGTTGTGAATGCTCCATCCCTGGTGGCGTTCAAGGCCAGATTGAACAGAGCCTTGGGTGATATGGTTTAGTGTGAGGTGTCCCTGCCCATGGCAGAGGGGTTGGAACTAGATGATCTTGAGGTCGTTTCCAACACTAACTATTTTATGATTCTGTGATTCTGTGAAATGGAACAAATTTAAATAAATACAATAAGACCCATCAAATGTATTTGTGATACACATTACAGAAAACAACAACAATACACCGGTAAACAACATAAACCCTCTTATTCATGAGGCATTAATGGCAAACTGACACCACATTAATTGTATTTTAATCCAGCTTGTTTGAAATAATGGATGTTATATGCCACAATGCAGTGTAGGGCAGATTGAATTGGCTTTGTCTCCTTTGTCCGGAATACCAAATGGAAGAATCATTATTCTGTTGCAGGGTACAGGCTTCTATTTATGGGCTGCCATTTCATTTTCCAAGTAATTCATCTAAAGATGTCTCTCTAAAGAGACGCTCCCAGATGCATGCTCACGCTTTCAAATATTGTGCTACTGTTTCCACCGTATTGTTCCCAAATATGTGGATGGTCTTAAATAAAGTAACATATAAACCAATGTTACCTGATTTAAATATCTGGCCTAAACTAGCAGTCAATCCCAGTGCTTGCAGCCAATAAATTTTATGTTTTGACTTCAGAGTGCACTTAATTGTTCCTTAAATTTCTAAATTAATATTGAGGGTTTCATAGAGTAGATTTATATAGTAAGAATTAAATACTGTAGTTATATTTAAATTTCAGGTTGGCTCTTGTGAAAATATCTTTGCTGCATAAAATAGTACAATTTAATGATATATTACACCATGTAGCCACATATATTTAATAGGAAATTATCCCAAATGCACCATTAAAATGCATATTCAACTATATATTAAAATATACAGATTTTTTTGCACACTAATTCTTATGAGACAGTAAGAAGAGAGATCCAGCACTTTATCCCCTCCCATGTCTTTTTCAGAACTGTAATTGCATGTTCAGACCTGATGGCAGAGATAACTGGATCCCTCTTTCTGCATGTTTGTTTTTTTGTTTTTGTTTCTGTTTTTTTTTTTGTAATTTTTTACCCACTGCACACTCAATAATTTTTTAAAATAAATATTTCATAAAATGTATTTTTTCTGTCACAAAGTCTTGAAGTAAGGAGAAATACATGACGGGAGTCTTCATGGCATAAAAAATAATACTAAAACCCCCCTCTATCCCAGCTGAAACAGTATCATTGTTTTTGGAACAAGCCTTAAAAATGAAGGGTGGGTCACACATTATAAGTCCATTGGAAAAAGCCTTTAAAAAAAGAGAAGGGATGGAAGACTCAGTGTAACTCCTCTAGAAATATTTTTTGTACTATGACTAGTAAAACAGGGATGTGCTCTTCTTTTCTAAATTTCATAGGTGCATACTTGTCACACTGTAACCAGATTGCACTCTCTGCACAGCATAGCTGCCACAAGGTGAGTTTACCTTTGGTGTTTGAACACCAAAACGTTGTATGTCTGGAGTGATTACACTCTTGCTCCTTTGATCCTTTACACCCAAAGAGAGTAAACAGGATGAAAAAAGCTAACAATTGCAGATCCCTGTCTGCTGTATTGCGGACTGTTGCTGGTTTGTATTAGAGGTAGTGCCAGTTAAAAAAACGTAATTTGTTCCAAGTGAGGATAAGGGTGAGAGTAAAATCCACATTTGCCCCTTTCTCAGATAGGGGAGGGCTAACTGTCCATTTAAATTGCTATACCACATGGTTACTGAACACCCTACACTCTACTCATTACCATGGTGTTCTTTCCAATAGAACTACAATTTTGAACTACAATACTGCAAAACTGATGGAAAGTCTTAAGATCATAGAATCATTGAATGGTTTGGGTTGGAAGGGGCATTCAAGATGATCTACTTCCAACCCTTCTGCACTGGGCAAGGATACCCTGCCACTGAACAGGATTACTCAAAGCCCCATGCAGCCTGGCCTTGAACACTTCCAGGGATGGGGTTGCCACAGCTTCCCTGGGCAACCTGTTCCATTGTCTCACCAGCCTCACAGTAAAGAACTTCTTCCTAACATATAATCAAAATCTTCCTTCTTTCAGTTTAAAGCCATTCCCCCTTTTCTTCTTACATGCCCTTGTGAAAAGTCCCCCTCTAGATTTCAGTAGGCTCCTACTAGGTACTGTAGGACTGCTATAAGACATGGAGTTACTCTTCACATAAACAAACAGATACCACCTGTGCATGCACAGAACACAGAGATTCATCATAAGACTTAGGACTATTGACAGAGTGTGAGAAAGATCTCTTCAGGAGCAGCAGAAGTGATGGAGGTAGCAGATGATAGGTAAGAATGTTAGAAATTATTTAGATAGCATTATTAAGCAGCAGTGATGATTCTTGCTGTCGCTAGCAAAATTGCAGATAGTCTTTTGGTGTTAATTTTTAACTACTGTCTGGCACTCAGATAGCTATTTTTGACAGTAGATGGGTATTTACATATTTGAGAACACTGTATTGTCCAAGCAAAATTGTATGTGGCTAGAAAATATTACATACACACAGACTTTAAAAAACAACTGAAAGCAGTTTTGAATGAACTATCTGAAGAGTCAAGGAGACCCATTGTGGTGACATGTTACTGACTCTGGAGGACCAGCTGGCTTTGATGCTGATGATCAGTATGGCTGGGCCTAAAGTAGAACTATCTTGGAATAGAAATTTAAGTATTACTGGGACCAAAAATGCACCATATACTTCTAAATTTCTAAGACTGAGATGCTTCCCATTCCTCTAATTTTTATATTACAGGTTCCAGGATTTTGGAAAAACATAGCATGTTCAGAAAACCAGTTTCTTTTACAAAACAGCACATTTCACCATCATTTCCCTACCTTTTTTTTTCTTGCAATATGCTTTTTGGAAGTAGTTTCAAACAGTGTTCTAGATCAAATAACATGAATCAAGAAACAGCAAGCCCTTAGCTCCTAAGTTATTCACCACTGATAAGTTTCTGTTATGAAGTAGCTTAAGTAATTTAATTTTTCTTTGATTTGCCTTGTTTTTCTAAACTTGAAGCTAGTTACCTTACTTGTTTTGTCACAAAATACATGACATTGGTGACTAGCTTCCTGGCACTCCTTTCCTCTAATTGTCCATTTTGATGTCACCAGGAACCAGCTGTGGTCTGTGGCAGAAAATAAGTAGATCTCCAGGGAAAAGCTTTTTATGTCCACTGGGTTCTGAAATATATATCTTGAAGTAGTAAATTCCCTGGCTAAAAACTCTCTCTATTTCTCAGCAAAGCTAATAAACTCAGCCTCTCTGAAACAATCTGTTTCCCTGTCCTATGTCTCACATTTGAGATACAGATTAAAATAATAGTACCCATTAAGAATTGTGCTTCACTCTACTCTGTGCTCTGTCTGGCTTTGTTGTTCACTCTCTCACACACATGCATAAGAAGAGCTTTGCTCATAAAAGTAAGCTGCATTCACACCTCTAGGTCTTCTAACTCTAGACCTTCTAAAGCATTTAATACTTGGCCTTTTGCAGCTGGAGTAAATGCCTTTAAACATCTTCTTTGAAGCATGGACTCTCCTCTTTCTGTGAGCTTTTATTCATTGGTATTCTACAAGAAGATGCGCTGTAAAGAGAGGGAAGAAAGCTCTTGGAATAGGGCAGTAATCTGGATCCCATTGGAAAGGCAGGGAAGGAGGAGGCGTAGTCTGAGCCAACAAAGGCTAAAACTAGGATTCAGGGGGGAGAAGATTTCCAGAGACTCTTTCCCCACCTTCCTAAGGCAGGAAGCTTAGGTTTTGGTTTTACTCTGCCTCCAGTAAATATACACATCTGTGAAACGCAGTCTTTGGATGGCATTGTCTTTGATTCTTTCTAAAAAATCAGAACAAAAATAAATGCTACAAAGTTCAAGTAAACTATATTGTATATAGCATAATTATATGTAGCCCGATGAAACTGAGTACAACTAGTATAATTCATGATGTCTGCAAAGTCCTAATTCAGAGCATTTTTCTGTAACATAGACTATACGAGACAATTACAGGGAAGAGCTGTTAGGGTCTAGCAAGAAGGCAGAAAAAAATACAATGCTAAATAGCATAAAAATTGCTAACTCAACAAATGTGCAATAGGAAAAAAATCCCTACAAAACACATGTATTAGCAATTTTAACCCCTTCACATAATAAAATTAGCTTCCTTGTGAAATGGTAATATATCCCCCCTAACACCTGTAATTAAAATGGTGGTGGCACCTGAAATTAGTTAAAAGAAAAAAGCAGGAAGAGAGAAGGCAGCTCTTTATAGACATACCTTTTCATAGAATGCTTAAAAAGTTGACAGAATGAAAGAGATTGTCTATGTTTTTATGATCTTATTGCTTATTTATGGAAGACTAACACCAAGAGGAACATAATTTCCTATATAAGTAAGAAATGAGGAATTCAGACGGGTTTGGGAGGTGGGGATTAGGCATGGTACTTCTTGCAGGCAACACAAAGCAGAGAAAGATGGGAGCTCTTACTTAGGCTTTGCTTGTTGAGAAGCTCCCAATAGCACATTCTTTTATCAGAGATGTTGCTGTTTCTTTCAACTCAGACAGATTTTTTAAAAGCTAAAATCCCCCCTAGGAAACGGAAAACACTTTGGGAAATGAAAATAGAAGGAGAAGGAGCACTTCAAACATATTACTTCAGCTATAAATTTGTGTTCATGATATTTATACTATCGCACAGTTCACAATTAGCCTTCTGAAATTGGCACTTGTGGGATCTCTCGAGCAGTTTTTCTCTCAATATTGCTAAAGACAAAGTAAGTTAGTCTTCAGGAAAAATACATCCGGCTATTCTTTAGCTCAGGTCTGTGTGCACCCTCTAAAATAGTAGCAATCCATTTTGACAGAAGGGGAGGATGGACTATATTTCTCATACAAGCAAATCCCAGGTAAAATCTTTGAGCTCGTGTGATTTGTGCATAAGATGGTCGCATAAAAGCACAATTTGCTGAAGTTTCAGAGGCTACCTAAAAGCCTTTATATTAAAGCAGGTGCTACAGGATATTATATTTTGTCAGATTTTTTTAATTTATTCACAGAAACTAGAATTTTCCCTTGGTGTCCCAGAAAAGAGCTGTGGTATTTGTCTGAAATTTCTTGATGTGAATGGCAGATGAAAGGAAACGGCTCCCACTGGGTATACATGCTCTGGAATAGATGGCTTCAGGGACAGGTTAGGGGAGGCAATGTCAGAAAAAAAAAGTCATTGAATAGCTGAACTGTGATAGTAAAAAGACTTCATTTTAGGTTTATTAGCTAAACCAAAGAAAGCTTTTATGGTTAAGATGTGACACTTGTTCTGCTTCTTGCACAAGTGCCACTTCTTATGTATTTTACTAGAATCATGCAGATGGGTGTGTGCAGCTGAGAGCTCAATGGATGATGGCAGACAAGTTTGGTGAGAACCTTGTTCAGATGTGAATTTCAATGAGCTGTTAAGACCCCAGGAAAGGAAGAGAAGTACTTAGTGTGATGTCATGTCTGACATGTAGTACCTGAAGTGGTGAAGCATTGTGTGCTTTGCTGTTTCATAAATTTTGATGGAAGTAGAAAGGTAATGGTACTCTTACATGAAGAGCAAGAACAAGCAATCTCATGAGAAGACTCTAAACTGGTCAATGCAAAGTGTGAGAGCAACACAAAGTCTGCACACTCTTTAGCTGTTTCCAGAGGCTTCCTCTGTTATGAGAATTTCTTACTTTTTAATCTAATATTACCAAATCTACTATTACATTTTTCTTTAAATTCAATTATGCCATTGTTCCATGTTGCAGATAAGCTAGTCAATGAAGCTTGCTTTCACTGCAGGTTGTATGATGCTTTTATAACCCAATATAACAGACTTTCTATATACATGCATGTAATTTGGTATTTGCTTTTTTTAGCTGGCAGTGTGGGTTGAGATGCATTTACTCTGTCATACAATAAGACAGTCTTTTATAGTTTTATAGTTTTAATATGATATATTAAAATATACTATGCAAATTGAGTCATTAACTTCCTACCAAATGAAATTTGTTTTGAAACTCTGTTCCAGCATGATTATACAGGAAACAGGCATAAAATATAGAAGATGAAAATTTCAAAAAGTAAGAACTACTTGTTTCACAGTGTATTTGCATGTTTCACTGAACCTGAAGTGCATCTACATCAATGCATGCAGAATGGGCAACACGCAGAAGGAGCTGGAAGCAATTGTGCAGCAGGAAAACTGTGACATAGTCATCATGGAAACCTAGTGGGATGACTTGCACAGCTGGAGTGCTGTAATGGATGGCTAGAAAATATTCAGGGGGGAAAAGTGATGAAGGAGAGGCAGTAGGGCAGTCCTGTATGCTAGAGAGCATTTTGATTGTTTATTACTTAATCATAGTGATTGTGAGGTGGGCCAATGCCAACCTCATGAAGTTCAACCAAGCCAAGTGCAAGGTCCTGCACCTGGGTTGGAGCAATCCCAGGCACAACTACAGGTTGGGCAGAGAAGAGATTCAGAGCAGCCCAGTGCAGAAGGACTTGTGGGGTTGGCTGATGAGAAACTGAACATGAGCCAGCTTCAATGTGTGCTTGAAGCCCAGAAAGCCAGCCATATGCTGGTCTGCATCAAAAGGAGTATGACCAGGGGGTAAAAGGAGGTGATCCTGCCCCTCTACTCTGCTTTTGTGAGACCTCACTTGAAGTATTGCACACAGTTCTGGTGTCCTCAATATAAAAAAGACATGGAACTGTTGGAACAAGTCCTTTGCAAGGACTTTGCAAGGATAAAGGAATCCAGGAAGGAAGAATTATCCCTTGTTTCTTCTCCTGTGGACAAACTTATATGTTGAAACATACCTCAGGACTGGCTGTAGTTGCTACAAAATCATCTAACAAGAAGGTTAGAAAACTGGGATTCTGTTCTTTTCTTGGTACAACCGAAAATGAAAGAAAGACATATTCCTATTTTAAAGATATTAAATCCATTTGGCAATGTACTGTTCAAATTTAATTTCCTTCCTAAATGAATTTTAGTGATCTTAAGTAATAGTTATCTGATAATGATACCTCTGCATCTTAAATGTGTATTAGTTATCACAAATGGCAATTTCAAAGGCTCTTCTGTATCCTTTGATAAATGCCGACTCTTGACATTGTTGAATTAAAGATGCTTTGCTGGAAGTCAGCTATTTTTGAAAACTGTTCTTTTTGACAAGCTGTTTACTCTGTTATTATATTCTTCCTGTACCTCCTAGTTAAGTCTCTTGTGACCATTGATTTACATCAAAGATTTGCTGACAGTTCAGCATTCTCATCTCATCCTTACGAGTGGGAGAAGCAATGCCATGTATCTTAGATCAGATTATTTGCGAAAGAGAGAGAGATGATAGTCCTTTGGGTGAGGAACAGAACAGTAAAATATTACTGTACAGCAGTTCTTGCAATGCTACTTCTTTACGAAACTGAGACCTATAGGACATGACAGGCAATTGAAGGCAACTGTGTTACCTCATTTGGTGTAGGTGTCTGTGTATATCAAATTTAATTTTTAAAATTAAATGCATTGATTGAACAGTGCATTAATTTTAAAATACTTTATGCAAAGGAAACAAGTATTTTGATATGATCAGTTGTTAATGACAAGTGAATTGTTATTAGGTGATATGTCATATGGTGTCTGGCAGATCAAAACTAATATTTGATGTTGAATATAATTTAGTCCTTGCCTTTTCAGCAGCATAAACTATTAATACTTAAATGTCAATTTACATTTAAATACTAGTTTGAAAATTTACAGTCTTCTTATTTCATGTTTTATTTTGGGGGGAACAAATTCTTTGCTGTGAAGCTTGAGCAATAATCTAACAATACATAGAAACTTTTTATGAGATGGATATGAAAAAAAAGCTTTGGAGATTTAAGTTAGTTGTACCTAAAGAAGTAAGTATCAGCAGGACCTTCAAATCAGGAGCATTGTGTCTCCTTAAAGGAGCACACAGATTTTATTCAAGTGTTTGCAATTCCAAACTGAGATCCCATTAATTAAACTTGATTTATAATGTTATATATAGAAGTATTCTATGGGGGAAGACAATGCAAGGAACATAAAGTACACAGGACCTCTTAAAATGCTGACAAAACTGAAATGAGCTGTCCCAGATTTTTTTTGTTAAAGAAACTTAGGAGGAGGAAAAAAAGAAATACTTTTTTGTTTTCCTATCTGGAAAGAGCAAAGTTCACTTTTGCTGTAGTGGTGGAGAAGGATTTGCAGCAGAGTGGTGAACAGACCAGGGGGGTTGTGAGTGGAGATCTGTCTTAAATTCTGCAAATTTCACATTCTAAGAACTCCATTTCTTTTACTATTGCTCCAAAGCACAAGATGTTCCTGAAACACCACCTGGGAGAGCTAGACTTGCTTCCCCGACACCTCAGTTGGGTGACGGGCTTGCTGCCAACAGAAAGGAGATACATGAAAAAGGTTGAGTAAAGCTGGGTGTTGGAATGGCAGCAGCAGCCAGGACTGCTGGGGATTCTGGTCACCTTAGCTGCCTGCGCTGCCTGTGCTATCCATGCTCACCACCATTTCTATTTATGTGTCTGCAGGTCTGTGTAAATACTGGCTTGTGTATGGACAGCATTAGCTGCTTTTACAATATGCTGCAGTTCAGAAGACTGAAGAAAGAAAAACAAGAACTAAGTTATGCATGTTTCTTCTAATGTTTGCTTGGGGTTTTTTTGTGTGCATGTGTTTCCCCTCTCCTCTGCCTCCTCCCCCCTCCTCTGCTATTTGTTGATTTATTTGCAAAAAAAAGACACCTCTCCTCTTGCATTAAGCCTTTTATTCATACATGCTTCCATAAGAATTTTCCTTAGAGAAGACGTAAATTTGGTCTTTGACAAGTGGCATGTCATGTTCACTGCCAGCTCTGAAACAGTTAAACTAAACATCTTCCCTAAAACCCCCATTCAGGTGATAGCAGGCAAACTGTTAGTCCTCCTAAAGATATTGAATTTGCTGAATGAAAAATATAGGGAAGATAGTAAAGTGTGAAGATTTACACTAAAAATAAATAGTTTCTCAGGTTTATGTTCAGGTCAGGAATAATCCTTTCAAGAAATTCTGTCCTATTCTGCTGCTTTTCTTAAACTTTTTAGTCATCCAAGGCAGGGATGCGGTGGAAGAGAATGCACAATTTGGACTGATGCTAAAAATGTCACCTTTCAGCAGAAGGCTGTGGATTTATCTTTCTAAGTAACTATTTTAGTATTTTTGCATATACTTAAGAAATTGGAAAGTATAGGTTTTAAAGCAGTCAATGGATAACAAAATTAATAAACACTGATCTGCTTTAGATGAACTCAGCTTTGAAGATTTTCTAGAGATAAATCCCAAATGAAGGGTCTTGGATAGACTGAGAAGATTACATACATTTGCTAGAAATTTGAGGCTTCATTGTTAGGAAGGGTAAGACAACAATAACAAGGTTAGCCAGCTGGCTTACTAAGGCAGAACTACTGCAACAGTACTTTCAAATACATCAAAGTATATTTAACAGTGCTTAATACTTTCAAGTTCATGATTTATTGGATGAACCATAGTCGATGACATTTGTGTAGCTCAATAGCAGTTCAAATAATGGAAAGAATAGAAACAGTTTTGTCTAGTAATTCAACGATAAATTCATTCTGTTGTTGAAGGCTGAGCAATAATGGAAGGGGCATGGGAGAATCTAGAATAGCTATAAAAAAGGCAGTGATAGTAGAGATATAACATTGGATTTGACTGCAATATCATGTAGAAATATTACCCTGTAGGACTGGTAATCTATAAAAAATGGCAACTGCAGGCACAAAACTCATGCATAGGTTGTATTAGTGCAAATATATTTTAAAGCTTTCTTTCATGTGAAAACACCTCTGGAAAGGTGGAAGGAAACAGAGCAGTGTTCAGCCCTTATTGGAATGTTACTGATGCTTGCACACTGCAGAGACAAATTTGGAAATGTTGCCCCTGAAGAGAATTGCGTATGAATGTAACATGTTCTCTGCTGAATTTAATTTGACAAATCAGAACTTTGCCTTTGTGCTATATTACACATTTTGAATTCCTCCCCTCTTTCTTCCGTCCCCAACTCCCCCCAACAGCTTTTGTGGTTTTTAGCTATTAGAAATCTCTCTCTCTCTCTCTGCCTCACAAAAGGCAAAGACATTGCAGCACCTGTGACTGTGTATAATTAAAATTTAAATTATTCCAAAAAATCTAATTAGTTGCATAAAAGAATTGTGACACTTTTTCCTCTAGTTATAAACTGTTTCATGAAGAAAGGGATGTCAATTTTTAGGAGTGGAACTTGAATAACTAGACAACAATGACAGTGTAAAAAATAGCTACATTCAGTAGCCTGAAAACAATAGCAACCCAAGTAGCACAGAGCTTGTAGAGAGGTTTGGTGGCAGTCAGAATTTTGTCATACAGTCCACATAGACAGACCCACATTGATCTCTACGATATACCAGTATTAATGTGCCTCTAGAGCTTTTGGTTGCTGATCTCTGTAGCCTAGGAGACTTTCTCCATATGCAGTTGTGAGACAGGAGTTTGGGAAGTATAATGATACCTGAGTGCATACACTAGGAAAAAACAAGGGGCATACTGTTTTCATTGAGCTCTATAGGTAGGAACTTGTGACCCTGCATATACTACTGAATCTTGGTAGTAAAATTTAAAGCTCTTTTTTCAGTTTTGTAGAAGGTAGTATAATGCTACTGTGATTCATGGCAGATTGGTAATATCATTGACACTCCTCTTTAGAGCAAAAACTGCGTGCAGCCATGAGGCAGAAAGATGACAGTCTATTTGATCAAAGTTAATAGCAATGACACATATGCTTAAGCTGCTTTACTGAGGTAAGAAAATGACTGAAGTAAAGACTGGCCTGTTCCAAAAGCTGAAATCAAACAGCTTACAGTGGCTATCCTGGGAACAGAAGTGGCTAAGATTAACTGGACTGCCTGGTGGTCTGTTTGTTAGGACAAAGTTTATTTTTTTATTATTTTTTTTTACCCCTTGACTGCAGGAACGTTGAGTAACAAGGTTAAAATATCCTGGATGTAACCATTTGAACAACTGAACCAAATTTAAAATTATGATCCCTATCCCAGATAACCCAGGGTCATTGATAGAAAGGTAATCTGATTCTGTTGTTTTCTCCTTGTGATGCATAGGCCCTACATCTTCCTTAATGTCTCCTATGTCTCCTTAATGACTAACAGCAACTGTCTACTGTCCAGCCCTGCTCCTTCCAAACATAACATTCCTTCTCTTGCAGCACAATGCCTCCAGTATCTGTTGCTCCTGGCTGGCTGCTCCTGCTCTCTTCTGTCACCCTACCAGCCAGTTTCCCCTTGCAGAGGCTTTTATACTGCTGAATTTTTATTAGGCATACCTCCAGCTATAATGTGATTTTACCTAATGAGGTATCAGATTTTTTGGTGTAATTCCACTTCCTTTGGTGAGACACTATTCCAGATTTCCTTGGGTCTATAGTAGAAGAAACTGTGGAAAAAATATTTTAATAAAACTTTTCTGACATCAAGACCTTGAATTATGTGATTTGAAAAATAAGTCTTGTCCCTTAATAGTGCTCAGTTGTGTCAAATCTCAAATAAGCATGCTTGTAATATTAATGCTTGTTTATAATAATAATAATGCTTGTAGTTCAGCAGATCCAAATGAAACAGATTGGTGTGGAGTTTTCTGAGAATACGCAGTAAAATAACTTCTAAATATATTATCTGTTTTTATAACCTTCTTTACTACTGTTCCTCTGAGATAAAATGCCTCTTGTTCCCAGGCTAATGAGCTTTCAAAGAAAAAGATGTGTGATTCTGTGGTGAGGTCTTAACTGAACGTCTCTGATGTAGATCTACGGAAAGCAGGCACTTCTAACTTCTTCCTTTTGGGATGATTCCTACTGTGTAGGGAATTTTTCCCTTTTCTTTTGGGTCTTTTTTTTTTGCTAGAGAGAGGTGTCTAGAAAAATGTCCTTTACAGATGCAGCTCTCTTTAAATTGTGCATATATCTTGTTGAGGGTAAGTACCCAGGCCCTAAAGCACATATGGTTTCGGTAGAAGGTAAGTGATATATTTTTAAAGGTTTGAAGACTTGGCTTCCCCCTACAGGAGCACTGTGGTCTTGGAGGAAACCTGGAGCTAAAACTGACTTGCTGTTTCCTGAAGAGAGGAAGAAGGAAATCTGTATGTCTCCCTACATACTGATACAGAAGTGATGTGTAATTTCGGTAGGACTATATAATTATTGCATATAATTGTATTATATAATTACTGATGGCAACATTAAAAGGAAGAGTTATGTTCCTTTTCAAGGACATATACAGGTAAAGAAAGGTTGAATTGATACTCAATTATAACATGTAAAAAACCCTCAAAAAACTGTTCAGGGAAGTGAACTGTATTTGGTATACTTTAAAGTTTTGAAGTGTTGAAAAAGGATTTTTAAAGAGAAGCTTAATTACAAACATTATTATTATTTACTATTATTATTGTTATTATTGTTGCTATTCTTATTGCTACTATTGTGATGTTAAAACATGCAAGAAAGAAAAACAGAGAATTTATTTATGTGTTGTATATAGAAATCCTATCTAAGCCTTCTGTTACAGCTTACCACCTTGGAGCTTTTAGAAACTAGTACTGAATAAAAACAGGGCCAAAAAAATCTGATGAGATTTGCCTTTACTACTCTGTGAAGTTCCATGAAGTAATGTCCCATAACTTCCAATAGCTAAATTGGTTTCCTTTCTTCCCTCCAAAAGTATTGTTAGACTAATATATCAGAGACTGATAACACCTTTGCTGCACTTATGGTCCTCTTGGACTTTCCTTTGTTAGGCATTTCCAATGCCTTTCTAACTAATTCGTGATTCATGATAGAGGAAACCTAGGCCTAAATTCTCTCCCACAATATCTCCACTGAGATCAGAGGAAGTCTTAGAGTACATGAAATCTGCTGCATCAGATCCTAAAAAGTCAAATAAAGCTCCAAATGATTGTGGATCCTGGTTTCCTTGCTCTAGTTTTTAAAGAAGATCCTGCTTTGTATTAGATGAGCAAATGCAACCTCAAAAAGATATACTGTAATTAACTAACACGCAGTCACGGTATTTTAAAATTCAACTGTTGTATCAAATTTTTATGTGTTCCATGTTATGGTTGTTCATAAATAAACTATTATAATCCTGGATCATCAAACCAAGGTTTTCAATAAAAATCCCACATACTAAAAGAAGGTAAGGATAAGAATTAACAGCAAGAGACTGGATCATTTGCTCCAGGAAAATATGTCATTGAAGAGAGAGCTGGAAATGCCCTCCACAAACCAATTTATTCCTTATTGACTATTTAAATCTTCATGTAGCATTCTGATTTCACTAAAAATATTAATCCATAGCAGCAATGTTAATGTGTAGTCACTGCGTAGCATAGTACATATCCTAAAAGGTCTCATAACATTGTTATTTTCTTTTCTCTTAATGAGGATTTCACCTTGTAGTACCCCATTTTGTCTTCCATGGTTAGATTTGTTATTCCATTGACTATTGTACACTTAGTTCTTGAAGTCTATTAAATGCTTTCCATTAGATAATGATTTCTTAGTTTGTATATGATATATTATCATCTGGATACTGACCAAATTCACTGAATCAAATCACCTGGAATATTTTTCCTTGAAATCTGCCTTAAGATTCTAAATCGGCAGACCCGAGTATTCAAAACTGGATTTAAAAAAGGCAATCAGTAAACCTCAACGCTTTAATTTAGGAAACAGCTAAAATACTAATGGTACCTAGCATGGTTTGTGACAGCACCTTAGGACATATAAAAAGTCATATATGACAGCTGATGTAGTACACAGTGGTTTCTGCAGTAGTCATAATTATTTTTTATTAATCGATGCTGTTTATTATCACTTGTGTTTATACATTTTCATTGTCATTGTAGTTATAAAAGCTAATTTTGCAATCTATGGTAACTTAGAACAAGGAACTATATTCTAATTACACCAAAACAGAGGACGGTAGCTTTTCCCAACACTTTTTCAATTTAGAAACAGTGTTTTGCTTTAGTTTGAACACTGAAAGCTTCTAACAGGGGAAAATGCGCAACAAAATATTTCATGGTGACGATACATTCTGGATGAAATATCTGTCTTTTGGAATCAAAAATTAGTAGTTTCTGAGAATTACCATTCAATAAAGCATATTTAGCAAATGCTGATTTACAGCAAAATGTTATGTGCGATATATTAAAATTAATTTATAATTAAATTAATACTATTTAATGAAAATCAAATAAATAAATATTAGATATTTTGAGTAGATTGTTACTTTTTTGCTCTAAACTTTAATTTAACTTGACATTTTCTGTACTTGGGTCGTTTGATAAAGTATTTTTCTGTAAAATTTAGTGGGCACCGTTCTGTTTTCTTTTCTTTCTTTCTTCCTCTACTCCTGTTCCATAAGCATAATTATTCAGGTCTTATCTTCTTTCACAGAGTATTTCAGGGATTACTGCGAGGACAGGGAGCCAGGAGAACTGCTACATCTCATGTGAGAAAAGTTAAATTCTGTCATATTTTAAGGACCTACACAACTGTGTTGACTTGTTTTGCCCCATTCATCAGGAAAAAATAATAAAATAATAAAAAAAAAATATAAAATACTTTAAAAGATATTAATTCTGCTGATCTGTCACTGTTCCGTTTAGACAGGGTGTTCCCTGTAAATTATGTCCCTTCCCCAAGAAACATTACTTCAGGAACCACAAAAAATAAGAACTGTCATTAAAATGGATTTGTGTAACAACCCTGTTTATCTACGAAAGGCAGATTTTCTAAGTAAGGGTTACATTACTGACAATGCAGTTGAAGCAAGAGGAATAGAGAATATAAAAACATGTGCCAGACTAAAGCAAAAAGATATAAACACTGTGAAGTAGTAGATGAAAGGTGACTTTTAGGAAAGAATTAAATTTTCATGCTGCTTGTTACTGCTACAAGATGACATAGTTACTTGAAGTAGTTTTAATTTTATCAGAAGAAGAATTAGCACTCTTGAATTGCCTGCCTCCATTTCATCAAAGGTGTTTTATGCCATATTAGAAGTTAGCACTCTCGACAATTGCTTACGTTCTTTCTATTTCATGGCTTTTCAACTAATGTCATGAGACATAGTCCTCAATAAAAGCACTCAGTAGAAGAAATAAGTTGAGATAACCTTCAGCATATATTTATAACCTTAATAAAAGTTAGGTAAATAACAGCAGAATGGTAATCATCCTTACCTACTTAAAACAGGCAGGAAAATAATGCTTGACTAGATAGGTCCTCAAACCCAATTCGGACTGAGTTCAGGCAAACAAAGGCCTCTTCAGATCACAGATATTTTTGTGGTTTGAAGCTCCCTATGAAGAGAAAATCCCATAGAATTTATGTGAGTTCCTGCATTACCTATCAAGCATTTTTGTATCCCTCTGACATTTGGAGAGTTTCTGCAAACAACAGGTCATAATATTTAAAGATGTTTTAATTTGCCTTTTTTAACTTTATTTCTTATTGTTCCTGAATCAGCCTGGTTAGGCAGAACATTCACCGGCTAGCCAAAGTGCAAGGAAACTCTTGTCAGTCTGTTGTGGGCCCCTTGGAAAGGAGTCAGGAGGCTTTAGCAGCTAGTGGGGGTGGCAGTTCCTAAGGGTGGCAGCCAGGCCCCGGGATGCTGCTGCCTAGAGTGCAGATACAGGAGGAAGAATGGGACAGTGAGAATGGTCCAGTGACCTGGCTGCCAGCCTTGAAGCAGTTAGGGCTGGCCCATTCTCTCTGCGTTAGGCAGGAGTACTGCACGGAAATTCCTCATCTGTAAAGATACTGCTCTCTGTGCCTTAAATAAAGCTGTTTTCTCCTGAGGCAATGTCAGCTGTTTACTAGTTTTCTTGCCAATACTCTGTAGAGATGATGTGTTGCCATCGTTTATAAAATAAGAGTAATAGCTGTCCTGTAGACAAGCAAGAACTCTGCTTACCTGTACAGAAATCTGAGCATGGGTGTAAAGACTCATGATCATTTCCAAAGATTTCAAAACTTCTAGATTTTGCAATCACAAATAGTTGTAAATGCATATTACAAACATTATAAAATTAAACAGCTACTGAGAATGATGAAGCAGGAAGATGTCAAGAAAATAAATATTCATTTACACTTCAACAAAAATCCTTGATCCAGGAATATCCCTTTCTCTGAAAAATGCTTCACACTTGGACTTCTCTTCAGAAGTCCTAAAACAATCTTTGTCCCCTCAGTAAATCTGTTTTTAAAACTATAGTTTATTATTCATACTATATTCTAACATACCATAATATATTAAATTTTAGAGTAGTTGCAGTTACTTTTGATCTTTGTATTTTTTCTGAGTTTGAGCAATGTGATTTTGATAATATTCCATGCAATCTTCTCTGATAAAAAATGCCCACATTTTGCTATACCACCATTGCACTTCCTGTACTGAACTCCCATCAATACGTGTACATCTAGTTGCTCTCTCCCTCTAATTTATTGTAAAAGAAAGGTCAAAGAAGCTGTGACTCTTGTGTCTGTTCAAAACCACCAGGCTGAGAATCCATATAACAGAGTAACTTAGAATGAGAATATTATCTACATGGTTTCTGGCATGAAACATTTACATGTGTCTCCGATGTGGTTTCTCTGGCAGCCACAGTGCACTACAAACTAATGCCTATTATGTTCTCCAATGTCATTCCTATATCCCCTTGAACCCAGCTGCTCTCAAAATTTCTAAGTCAAAAGTATTTAAGATTATTTTAGGTGGCATGCATAGATCAGCAGTTTCCATACTGTTATACAATATATTGCTGTTCCCTTCACATCTGTGATGAAATAGAGTAACATTAGTGGAAAATATTCACATCACATTGAGGTAGTTCACATTTAGCCAAAAGAGTATAATTCAAAAAAAGAATAATGCATTTAGTTTCAGTAGCATCTACTTCTCTGTCAGTTTTCATTGCCTTTTACAACTCCTGCTAATTTAGTGCCATTTTAAATTCCACTAATGTGAAGTTAAATCTGTCTAGTGCATTACTTTTAATTTCCAATTCTCTCTCCCCAGGAGAACAATAAGACTAAGACATAATGAGTAACTACCTTTTTAACTGAGACTTCTGAGGAGTTTCATCATGTGACTAAAGAAAAGAGACTGATGAAATGTTATTTTATTCACCCTTTGTAATTAGTTGTAGTTGCAAAACATTTGCAGTATAGTAAGGGATTTGGAACTGTTATTAAATATTCGACTAACAATCAATTGTATTACTCAAAATTAGTATCTGTGATATATAACAATGTTGGGTTGAAAAAGAGAAAAGACAATGGTCTAGTAGAAGCCCATGCCGCTTTAATAACACAGAACAGCATCATTTTGGATTGGAAGCTGATTCTCACAAAGCAGGCTTGAGTGTCTACGTAGAGATATGCAATCCAGCTACGTGTGTGTTTAGTATGAAAGAAGTAATTTCTAGGCCTGGACACAGTAAATACAGTAGTCATACCCTTTAGTAATAGAGGGGGTGGAAAAAAAATGGGACAGAAGATCACAGAAATAACTAGAGTGTACTCAGATTTCACCTGATCTTTGTAAATGTGTCTTTCTTTGCAGACAACCAGTGTGGCAAGCAACAAAACTGGTGAGCTTAAATGTAAGGAAGAGGGTGGTGAGGCAATGGAACAGGTTACCCAAAGAAGTGGTAAATACTCTATCCCTGGCAGTGTTCAAGACCAGGCTGGACAGAGCCTTGGGCGACATGGTCTAGGATGAGGCATTCCTGCCTATGGCAGGGGGGCTGGAACTGGATGGTTTTAAGGTCCTTTCCAACACAAACCATTCTATGACTCTATGATTCAAGCGTTTGACACTGCCACACATGACATCCTTGTCTCTAAGTTGGAGAGACATCAATTTGATAGGTGGAACACTCGGTGGATAAAGAACTGGCTGGATGGCCACACGCAAAGGGTTGTGCTCAGTGGCTCACTGTCCAGCTGGAGGCCAGTAATGAGTGGTGTCCCTCAGGGATCGGTGTTGGGACTGGTCTTGCTCAACATCTTTGTTGGTGACATGGACAGTGGGATTGAGTACACCCTCATCAAGTTTGCGAATGACACCAAGCTGGGTGGTTCGGTTGATGTGCTGGAGGGAAGGAATGCCATCCTTGACACACTTGTGAGGTGGGCTGATACCAACCTGGTGAAGTTTAACCATGACAAGTGCAAGGTCCTACAGCTGGGTTGGAGCAATCCAAGGACAGCTACAGGTTGGGCAGAGAAGTGACTGAGAGCAGCCCTGCGCAGAAGGACTTGAGGGTGTTGGTCAATGGAAAAATGAACATGAGCCTGCCGTGTGCTCTTGCAGCCCAGAAAGCCAACCACATCCTGGGCTGCATCAAAAGGAGTGTGACCAGCAGGTCAAGGGAGGAGATTCTGCTCCTCTACTCTGCTCTCTTGAGACCTCACTTGGAGCATTGTGTGCAGTTCTGGTGTTCTCAACATAAAGAGGACAAGGAACTCCTGGAACAAGCCCAGATGAGTGCCACGAGGGTGATCATGGGACTGGAGCACCTCCCATATGAAGACAGGATGAGAAAGTTGGGGCTGCTTAGCCTGGAGAAGAGAAGGCTGCATGGAAACCTCATAGCAGCCTTCCAATATCTGAAGGGGGCCTATAGGGATGCTGGGGAGGGACTCTTGATTAGGGACTGTAGTGCTAGGACAAGGAGTAACAGGTTCAAACTTAAACAGGGGAAGTTTAGACTGGATATAAGGAAGATATTTTTACTGCAGTGGTGGTGAGGCACTGGAATGAGTTGCCCAGGGAAGTTGTGAATGCTCCATCGCTGGTGGTGCTCAAGGCCAGGTTGAACAGAGCCTTGGGTGATATGGTTTAGTGTGAGGTGCCACTGCCCATGGCAGAGGGGTTGGAACTAGATAATCTTGAGGTCCTTTCCAACCCTAACTATTCTATGATTCTGTGAATTGCCATCTCTCTGAAGAGCAGGAAAAAATAGTAAAGTACTGACTTTCTGCTGAATACACTCAATAGCAGCACTATGAAACATAAACACAAAATATTACTATTTAAATGGCATAAACTATAATAATTTTCAGCCTATTCCTAACTGCATCCTGCTTGATGTGTTGACTAGACCCTGCCTGGTATAAGCCAAGTGATCCAGTGACTACCTGTAATCATGCATACATATTCACAACTCTCACAGAATTAGTGTTAGGAAGTGATTAAAAAACTAATTGGGTCACCACCCAAGAGGAAAAGCCTATGATGCTTATCATCAGATATTAATTTTCATCACAAGTTCTCAGCTTCGTTTCTAGTTTCCAGTAACAATTGGTATAGCAAATAGAACTGAACTATAGGAAATGACTGATAAAGTTATATCCCCCCACCAATTCCTAATTGAACTCTTTCAGGCTCAAATAAATAGTTAATCACAATTTTTAGAAATATGTTTTGGAAACACCACTATACCAGATCTTTTGGTGACTCGCTTTTGGATATCATCATCATGGTTCTTACAGTTGAGATATTTTGGACATGGAAAGATGTAGGAAAATCACACCCTGCATCCATAGCAGAGGTCACAACTGCAGGTAACTTAAACATTACTGAGTCTGGTTTTCAGATGCTGGAATTTAGCCATTTGTATAGATACCTTCCTAATTAGTTTTTGATCATGTCTTTCAACACAGGGACTTATTTCAAGCAAAATTATTTCTGGTAGTGAACAGGATTTTCTGTTTATTCAGTAGGCATCTAAGAAGTCTCTGCTTTCATGTCAAAATGACAAAGGCTTATTTTATGTCCATAATGCTATGCTGGTCTGTTTTAATAGAAATCCCGGGAAATTCAGTTATTCTTCCATTTATTTTCTCTGCTAGGCATTTGATTTCTTACGTGGTAGTTTAAGAAGGCTTTGTCTTCTCTGACTCAACCTTGTTCAAACAAGGACTCTTCCATGGGGGCTGCTGTCTTCTAGGTTTTTCCATCTTAGATGCTCTTTTCCATAAAGCCTCTTATTTCAGTTGTGCAGCCTTTAAGATTTATTGTATAAATGTTGCTTTGGCCACCTCACTTCCTGCTGCATGAGGAGCATGGGAAATTGTACAGATTTTGACCATTTTAGTAAGCACTTTTTGAATGGCTGGCCTTCCCCCATTTTGTGCAGCAAGCCGTGTAGGTTACATACGTATTTTTAAAAGGCAACTGGAGCCTGGTTTTCAAAACAAGTGGTGTTAATCATTATTAAACAGTGTCATACATGAGGAATGTAATCCATTTCTTGCTCAGAAAGTTAAATGCCAAGTTAAAACAAGCACTTGCATTAGCAGGGCAAAAAGTGCTTGGTACTTACTGCGATACCATGCTGATCTGAAAGAGACTGTGGTTTTATCTTTATCCTCATGGCTTTGAGTATTACACCAAAGGGATTAATTTGCTGGGGAATTATTAAGTGCTTTGCCTGCATAGAAGGTCTTTTTAAATTACATTGTGCCAAATAGTACTAAAATAATTGGATAGCTGATGATGTCATTGGCTGCACTGAATTCAAATAGTGAGTATTCGATCTAATTTAATACTGGGCATCAGATCAAAAACACTTCTTCAGTATCCCACTGATTTGCAGTGAGCAAAATCTAAAAATGTAAATATATTAAATATATTAATAATGACACCGTACGTGAATGCAGTTTTACCTATCTGTTTATTTCATCTTGATGAAATGTACCATAATCAAATTGGACATACTAATTATGAGCTTCTGAATTAGAAAATTAATTTGGATGTTAACACCTATTCTGATTCTCCTTGTTAAACTTCATCAAGACTCTAGTGTACTACTAGAGAGATAGGTACTGCGATGTAATTGTAATTCCTACTTGGTTGCCAATAATTTAAATATTTCTCCTGATGCCTGATTTGTGGTTGAAAGCCAGTGAAGAAGAAAGAAACTGTTTCAAACTAACAACTTGATTTCAGGCTTTTCTAGAAAATAGGTTTCCAATCTAAGCCATGGGACAGCTTTTCAAGACAGATGATACAGCATTTTGCGACAATTAGCAAGACTTGTGATTCTTCAACTGGGAGAATTTTCCTTCAAGAGAAATTATAGAAAATCTGTTCCTCTGTAAATCAGAACTTATAAATCCACAAGTCACAAATTGACATCTATATATATGCATGAGATGGTCTTAACTGTTTGCAGTGACACACCATAAATCTCACTTTTCAAGGGAAGTGGGGGGCCGTTGCATTTTTGTCCATGACATACAGCTTATTATGCATTTAACTTCTTTGCTTAGTAGGAGATTTTCCTAACATTTACATCAAGTTTTGAGCTAGTTAATGTTTGCTGTGCTACAATAAAACAAAGTAATTGGTCCTTACTTTGAAACAAGAAATGGATTTTGTGGATCCCACTGCTTTTCCTATCCATATCACAAAGTGATTTTCTAAGGAAAGAAAAATATCTTTGCATATCCCACAGCCTTCCATTCTTTTCCTTCTTTTGCACCTTACACTGTTTACTTCCCATTATCTGAATCCATAAGACAAAGGATTCCCATATGATAATCATGGTTCATTTTACCCTAACATTAAGAGTCAAGCAGAGAGGCTGCTGGCATAGTGAGAAACTGCTGCATTTCTTTCTGTGCTTGCTGGGACCTAAGTGCTGGAGGCTGGCTCCGGGCTGCAAAGGAATGTCTGGCCTGCCCTTGGAGAGGGTAAAGGGAGGCTGCTGTGGCAACAGCTGATGCTCTTTTGCTAATAGTAGACTATCATCTCCTTAACACAAATGCTGTTCTTAATAGAAAACAGTCTGGGGTACTCAGTCATGAATTCTGCCAGTGTATAGGTCTTCTCTGTGCCCTAAGAAGCCCTCTTCCCATTAACTCATTAAGAAGATTTTCTTCTTTCCATGCATTAATAATTATTGAAGATTAGTTATTCTGCAGGAAGAGAGCTGATAGAAAACTTGAATACCCAGTCATAAGGACCTGTGCAATGGTCCAAGTATACCTCCTCATCTATCTAAGGTTATCCCCCAAGAAAGGATAGGAAAAAAATCTGAATGTGTTTTGCATTTTGTGTTCAGTGCTCTGGTGCTATTGACTTTGGTCAGTATGTTGCAAATTGGATGTTTGCTAAACAGAAAGTAGCTTCTTGTCAAGTTGCATTACAGTGGGAAATAGATAAATTCTGCCATGGTTTCACAGAAAGGCACAGCATACCCACTAACTCCCCAAGCAAGATGCTACAGTTAGTAAATTGCTGTCCAAATGTAGTGGTTTAAGCCCAGCCAGTAACTCAGAACCATGCAGCTGCTCTCTCACTCCCTCCCCCTTTTTCTCCCCCCACCCCGCTCCTGGAGGAATGGGGAGGAGAGTCAAAAGAATGTAACTCCCATGGGTTGAGATAAGAGCAGTCCAGTAACTAAGGTATAACACAAACCACTACTGCTACCACCAACAGTAATAATAATAAGGGAAATAACAAGGGAAGAGAACACAGCTGCTCACCACCCACCAACAGATACCCAGCCTGACTGAGCAGTGATCTAACCCTTCCGGGTCCCTGCCCCCGTTTTTACATCCTGGGCATGACGTACTGTGGTATGGAATACTCCTTTGAATATTTTGGGTCAAGTATCCTGTCTCTGCTTCCTCCCAGCTTCCTCTCTTCCCTGGCAGAGCATGAAATTCAGAAAGTCCTTGGTCAGAGTAAACATTACTGAGCAGCAGCTAAAAACATTGGTGTTATCAGTGCTGTTCCCAGGTTGAAAGTCAAAAATACAGCACTGCATCAGCTACTAAGAAGGGGAAAAAATGACTGCTACTGCTGAATCCAGGACACCAAATTAAAGTCTGAATATAATAAAAAATGCTCTACTTTGTTGAAGAGCATTTTTGCTCTTTGATGGATGTGTGCAATTCAGCATAACCCATCTGATGAGTTGGATAAAAATGGTGGGCATGCATGGCAGCAAGCGCCTGGCCCACCTAATTGATGCACACTCCTATAAGACTTCATGTCACACTGACTAAAGCCACAAGACATGGCAGTTAAGTGCATATACTGCCTCAAAAAGAGACTTAGGGGAAACTTATCTGTTACTACAAAAGAATTAATTTATTGTAATTCTCAGCCACACAGGATAAAAAGGATTTAAAATAGCTTCTTGATAATAATCCTGTGTATCATACTCTCAACCTACCTTTTCATTTAGAAGCTGCTATTGAAACCATTTTTTATTTCTGAAGACTTGGATTAGGAATGCTTTGAAAGACTTCAACACAACTGTCTAAAACTGGGAAAAGGATTTTTTGTTTTCCTTTTAAAATATATTTTAATATTCTCATATGCTTTGAAACATTTGCACACATCTACTATATACTAGGCACTTTAATAAATTGTCTTGCAGCTATACTAAATACTGTTGACATTATTTTAGTTCGCTTCTCATTAAAATGCACTGCCTGCTGAATTCCCAGAACAACACTGTAATGAAGATGTACAGACAAAATCTGAAGAGAAAATATCTCAATTTCCTGTGTAGCAATGTACTGTGATAAAGTTAAACCCTTTACACTTTTGCATATAATAGAAAAAAATTACGAAAGAGTATGTTTTATGATCACATAGCTAAGCATGACTAGCTTCCTTCTGAAATCAAATTAACCTAGCAACAGGAGACCTAATACTTTTAACTGGAATAACAGACACACAATCTTACCTTCAGGGTCTGTAACAGAACTGGCAAACTTTGGTAAAAGTACAACTTCATATTTTGCTTTCCTGGAAAAAAGGAAGGAATATGGATAACAGTTTCCTTTCAATCTTACTGACAGTAATATCAATATGAAGTAGCCCCATTAAAGAGTCTGGAGTTACTATAAGTATTATTAAAAAAAAAAAATAAAATCCGAACCTATGCTCCTGTATACAAACTATGTAAATCAGAAATTAACATCCCATATTTGAAGGAAAAAATATTTCTTGATCCTTTGGTTGTACTTCCTGAAAAGCTTTCAAAAAACAGTTGACCTACTTAAAGACTGGACAATAAGCCCTCCAGCTAAATGGTGATGGACTTGATTGCCTGGAGTTCACAGTAAATCTTCTTGAAGAAGTTTCCTATAAAAAAGTCACCCCATAGCTCCTGCTGAAACAAAATCCTCAGAAGCTTTAGACAATTATTATTATTATTATTATTATTACTACTATGCTTTTGAAGCTGCTACCTTAAGTATTTGGTCATTTTTCTCTACTATCATTGCTCAAGGCTCTGCATTGTCTACATCTTCCTTCACTTGAAGGTATTTGAGATTATTGTTGGTGAGGTGATGGAAAGTGATATTAGTTGCAGGCCTGTCTGCGTGCAAGTATCCTTGCATGCTTTGCAGGATCTGGTGCTTCACCTGTGAAGTTGAAGAGTCACATTGCTTGCTGTTGTTTCTCCTCCTCAGTGTTTCCCCCCCCATATGACCCAAGAAAGCATGCAGCATAACAATTTATGTGCTTCTACCACCTTTGCTGCCTACCCTGTGCTTTTCACTATTTAACTTCAAGTGTTTTCTCTTGAAAACTGCCATGCAAAATGTAACTGTTTCTTTACTAAAACTCAGCCCAAAACCTGCATACAGACTGTACTATGTGGTACATAATAGCATTGAGGGCCCCAGCTAGCAGGTGCTCAGGCATGCAGAATCCTATGGCTTTACAATGTACAGCTGCTACCCCTTTAGACTGTAGCTAAATGTTTCTATTTTGTAAATGGTTTTTAATGTGGATTTGTTTGGGGTTTTTTTATATGTACATGTCATAAAAGCAAATAGGTACTACTGGAATATGATAAAAGAGTTATATGCTTTCTGGAATGGCCCTTCTGTTTCTTAAAAAATATTTGTTAATTCTGAAATCTTTTTTATCACAGTAGATGCTAAGATCAACTAACTTGCAGTTTAAAGAAGAGTGATTTTCTTTTTAATCCAGCCCTGTGTACATCTGTTACAGCAGTTCAACCGGTGGCCCATTGTAGTTTCACTGAAGTAGCTGTGGGCTGTGTTTTAAATTATAAACATGTAGAGATCCATAAATCTGTCAGTTTCACAGTTTGATCACGTCAGGAATTCTACTGCCACAACAAGCTGATGCTGATGTGCTGCTGGACGTGTTTATTAATTTTCAGGATCTTTGGAGCTATATTCTTTATTATTTTCCTTCCTTTTTTTTTTAATTGGAGTGGAGTGTGGGAGGAGAAAGAGTTTTTTTTCTGTGGATTGCCCACATTCAGTTTGTCCGTTCCCAGTACCAATAACATAAATAAATTTATATACTACGAACTGTAAATTACAATTCTATTTGTATGAATTTAGAAGCATCCTTAAACTGTGGTAGAGATATAGAATCTACAAGCAAACAAATTAAATTTCTTCTTTTGAAATGGGAAGTGCCTGACAGATCCTAAAACTGGGTATCAAATTATCTCAACTTCTGTTCAGCTGTAGATTCTGAACTGACAGTGTCTATAAGAGGGCTAATGTTTTAAGCACATGTGTAATTAAAAAAAATAGAAGGTCTGCAGAATTATAATTAGATACTGACCTTACCATTTGCAAGTCAGCTATAGCCTGTCTGGTATCAGTGGAGAAGTACATAGGCCAGGAATGGATCTCCTAAGTCATTGAGTCTGGTTGTCTGACATTGTAACTGTATATGCCAGATAAACTCATAAATTCATTACTAATCTTACCAGGCACAGACTATTAAAGAAATGCTACTATTTTGGTATTTAAAAATACATCCTGGGTTCAGCAGTAGCAGTCATTTTTCTCCTTCTTAGTAGCTGGGGCAGTGCTGTGGTTTTGACTTTCAGCCTGGGAACAGTTTGGGTTTAGTCTAGGGTTAGATGATGATATATGAGGACCAAGAGATTTTCCCCAAGGCTGGACTGTCATGAGTGCCTGGGTGTGTGGGATTGTATGGGCAAGTACCTAGGCCAGTGAGCCCCTCCAGTGCTTTGGAACTTCACCACTGAACAAGTGCAAAATCCAGAAGAATTAGTAAAACACTCAAATGAAGTGTGTTGTCAGTCTGGTCACACCAGAGACGGACAAATCATGGCAACGTGCTGGGGCTTGGCCTATGCTTACAGAGCCCTGTTCAACACCGTAAAGCACCTTCAAAAGGAAAAAGATATCTCTGTATCTGACAGCAAAGCAACAGACAACGCAGCTACTCCAACTCCAAATATAGCAGCTACACCAACTCCAGTGACAAGTTCAGCAGCTACTCAAACCCCAACAGCAGCAGACAATGCAGTTGCTGGTGCTATTCAACCCCCCAGCACAGCAGCTGCAACAACCCAGACAATAAATAATGCAGCCACTCCAAGCCTAGTGGCAGACACTACAAACACTCCAACCACAGTGACAGTCACTGCAGCTAAAACAGAGGACCAATTCATGCCAGTATCAGTTGCCCCTATATGCAAGGGCGAAAGCAAACAAGATGAGCAAAGAGCAACCTGTACAGTGAAGAAAGATGAAGAACCAATGCACTTACTACACGGGACAGCATCTGAACAAGAGTTGTTATTATGTGGATCAGAGGAAGAGGAAGAAAAGGTGACTTCTCTACCCTGGACCTCGACCAAGCTATGGAATATGTAAAAAGACTTCAGCTGTCAACCAGGGGAGCACATTGTCACCTGATTGCTCTGATGCTGGGACAATGGGGTTGATGGTCATGATCTAGAAGGTAGGGAAGCCAAGCAGCTGAGATCACTTGCTAGGGAAGAGGGAATTGACAAAGCAATTGTAAAAGAGAAATCGTCCTTCAGCCTTTGGAGGCCATTCTTGGCAGCTGTGAAGGAAATGTTTCCCTACAAGTACAGTGTTATGAATCATTCGGGCAACTGGACCACAATAGAGAAAGGCATCCAATATATGAGGGAATCAGCCATTCTAGAGATGATCTCTCCTAGGCTGGATGCCGGGAATGCATCTGTAGATTCAGATGAAGTCAAACGTACATGACCCATGTGGCTGAAATTTACACAGAGTGCACCATCATCGTATGCCCGCTCACTTGCATCAGTGACCTGGCATGACATAAAACCACCAACAGTGGATGAAGTGATTTGTCAGCTCCGACAGTTCAAAGACAATCTCACCTCTTCCGTCAATTCAGCTGTGGAAAAACTGTCCCAGGAGTTCAAACAATTGAGAGATGATCTATCTGATCTGTCCAGCGCACCACATATACCGACCCACATCTCAACTATTAACTAAAATTGCCTTATTGCTCAAGAGAGAGGATATAGAAGGTACATGCTACAGGCCACCCTACGTTTTACCAGTGGGATCATAGAGAAGACATGAGGAAGTTGGATGGAAAACCTACCTCAGGTCTGGAGGTATGGGTGCGTGAATTGTAGAGGAGAACAAAGGTCAAAGATGATCATCCCATGAAAGCTGCAGCTTCAGTCTCTGGTGAGCAGGTTTCCAGATGGAGTGGAAGAGCTGATTTTACTCCAGCTCCTGTGATAAAGAAGAATAATCCCTGTCTACAAGGTGTAAGTAACCAATACTGTGGTCACTATTAGAAGGGCCCTGCCTGCAGCCAGGTGGAAGTAGGGGCCAATCGAATTTACTGGACCTTCTGTGGTTCAGATGGCCTGGCACATCAGTCCTGCAGGAGTATAAGGCTGTAGTAGATACCAGTCATGGGAAAAGCTAGCAGCAGCCGCAGAACTCTCCTCAAGTCACCATTAACTGACCTGACATCTCTCTGGTCATCATCCCAGCAAAGAATGAACTTTGACGAAACCAGACGAGCTCAGCAGTGATGAGACGATTTCAGAGGTGTCGTCAGCAGACAACAACCCAACACTACATGCTGTGTCTCCTGTCCTGGAAGACTGTTACAAGAGATGGAGCCTGACACCATAGAATGAATTTAGCAACTTCATAGGGATTGATCCATAGACTAGGGAATGATATCTGTCTCTTTCTCTGTGTGGGGGTTTATTTATATATATCTGGGACAAAAGGTGATGTCATATTGAAAAAAAAATGGGGTCTGAGCATGATGTGAATGGTATGGAATAAGGTGTGGATACTGCCGCGGGTTCAGCTGTAACAGCTTTTTTTATGCTTCCTAGTAGCTGATGCGTGCTGTGTTTTCAACTTCAGTCTCAGAACAATGCTGTTAACTCCCCAGTGCTTTAGTTGTTGCTAAGTAATGCTTGCCCTGATGAAGGACTTTTCAGTCTCTCATGCTCTGCCAGTGAGGAGGGGCATGTGAAGCCAGAAGGAAGCAGAGACAGGACACCTGTCCCAAACTAGCCAAAGGGGTGTTCCATACCATAGCACATCATGCCAGTATGTAAATTGAAGGGAATTACCTGGAAGGCCCAGATCACTACTCAGGTCAGGCTGAGTATCAGTTGGCCCGTGATGAGCAATTGTATTCTGCATCACTGCTGTTTATTGCTTTCTTTTCCTTTTCTCCTTTTATTTTTATATACTCTCCCCTTGTTATTTCCCTTATCATCATTATTATTGGTGGTAGCAGTAGTGGTTGTGTTATACCTTAGTTACCAGGCTGTTCTTATCTCAGCCAATGAGAGTTACATTCTTTTGATCATCCTTCCCATCCCTCTGGGAGCAGAGACTGGGGGGGAAGAAGGGAGGGAGCAAGAAAGAGACCGTGTGGTTCTGAGTCATCGGCTGGGCTTAAACTACCACACACAGAGACAGGATTCTATAGACATTTAAGAGAGATCTCTGCATAGGTAGCTCTTGTCCTTCTGGGAGACTTCCGTCTCCAAAACCTCAGCAGAGAACACCATGCTGCCACTGCTGGGACAATGGAGGCTGCGGAATTCCTGAACTTTGGTGAAGGTAGCTTTCTTCAACAAGTACTCAGAGCACCAACTAGGAAAAGTGCCCTCCTAGACTTGCTCTTTGTGAATCAAGAGGGATGCATGTGAGGTGTGATGGTAGGAGGCTGTCTTGGCCACCCTACTCCCAAAGATTTGAATTCAAACTTTTTGGTGTCCTGAGGGAAAAATTCATCAGAGTTGCCACCCTGCGTATCAAGAGCAAAACTGAAGCTGCAGAGGGCCTACTTGGCAGGGTTTCCTGGGCATGAGCTTTTGAAGACTGGGACCATGAGAGATGCTCGCTTTCAAAGAACCAGCTTTCAAAAGCACGGGAGCAACAGTCCCACCGTGTCAATGAAAGACAAGCAAGTGCAGCAGAAGAGCAGCTTGGAACTCCTGGGACTGGGGCAGGAACAGAAATTGTGTGCTCTCTAGAAGCAAGGTCAAGCTTCTCAGGAAGTATATGGAACTGTGGCTCACACACGGTGGGAGATATCATGAAAGGCCAAAACTCAACTAGAGATGAAACTAGTCAGTGTTCTGTCAGACAACAACAAAGGGCTTTTTGAAGTATGTTAATAACAGGCGGAGGCCTAAGGGAAGTATCAGACCAACACTTCATGAAGATGTCCACTGAAAAGAAGGGATGAAGAAACAACAGAGGCATTTAATGCTTTTGTGTTGCTTCAGTCTCCAGTGTGCATGTTAGACCTGGGGCTCCCTGGTCCCGTGAGTCGGAAGACTGTGGCTGCAGGAGCCGTGACTTTCCATTGGTGGACACTGCAGTTGTAAGGGATACAACTGAGGCTGGGGCTGGGGCTGGGGCTTGGGCTTGGGCTTGAGATGGGCATCCTGGGGAGGGTCCCACAGGGCTCAGCCCCGTCTGGGCCCCAGTTTCCAGAACCGAGGTAACCATGATGTTCCATTCTAAGCTGCTGCTGGCCAGGGAGTGGCCCCAGTGCCTGCACGAGGATGCTGTGAGTAGCAGCACCAGCAGCACTGGAGGTACTTCTCTCCTGTGTAGGAGTGCTCCTGTTCTGAGCTCTAATGCTTTTTCACCTGTGATTCTTCTTGTCGCCCTCTCAGGATGGGGCAGTGGCTCTGCTGCTGCAGGTCCAGGTGGGTTCCTCCACAGCTTGGGGAAGTGCTGGCACAGCCATGCCCCCCAGCAGCCACCTGGCTCATGCCCAATGCCATTTGTCCTACAGGGATGACCCTGGTCCCAGTGAGCAGTGTGAGCTCAACCTGGCATTGCCTGAGCCACTGCTCAGACAGAGTGTGCGGGTGACCCAGGGCCATGGCCAGAGGAAGAAGAGGAACCTCCTCCTCTTCAGAGACACCCTGGTCATCACCAAGACCAAGTAAGAATAACAGAGCCCAGCTGGTTTTCCTCTAAAGCCCTGTCCCTGGCACCAGAGCACTGCAGGAGGGACAGCCAAGGAGCAGCCCCAGGCCCCCAGCACCCTCATGCTGGATGCACCTTTGGCTGTGCCCGTGGCAGGCAGGTGCTAGAAAGGAGCCAGTGGGCTCAGCCACCTCCAGGTCACTCCTTGCCACTCCTCTCTGCAGCTATAGCAGTGCCCCACGCCCGCTGCTCTGCCTGGCCCTGGGCATGCTCCAGGTCCTTAGCAGCGGGAAAGGGGCTCAGGCAGTGATGCTGAGAAGGAGGAGGAAGGGAAGGCCACCAGCTCCGTTGTCTTCCTCTGGCCCTCAGGCTCCTGTGTTGTCACTTTCTGGTGAGTCCTAATGCAAAGTCTCACCAGAGGGGTGGGCAGCACCTCTGCCCTGCCCCACAGGGCATCATTTGCTATGGCGCAGCAGGCACTGTTTCTCCTCTCTTTCGGCAGCTCCTGAGTAGTGAAGGAACTCTGGGTCAGCGCACTCCTTGGGTAAGCCCTGCCTGGCACTGCAGCCTGGGCTGCCAGTGCTCCCATCATGGGGAGTTGCTCCATGAGTCACTTCCAAAAACACCTCTGCTGAGCTAGTAGAGGGGCCCCAGAGCTGCAGCAGAGGTGCCCCCACTGCTGAGAGGGCACATCTGGCGAAGCTGCTTCATCCAGCTGTGTCCAGGCAGCACCTGCCCAGCCCCATCCTCACCACTCTCACTGCCCCTCCTCCACTGCTGGGCTGTACCGGCTGTTCTGGGCAGCATGAAAGCACTCCCCAGGCTGATATCAGAGGGAAGAGCTGGCTTGGGTCTCACACAGCTCTTTCTCTGCTTCTTCCCTGTTCACAGACCACTGGAAGGAGTTCAGTGGCTATACTATAGCTATCCCCTGTAAAGCTGGTGCTGAAGGAGCTGAGTGGCCGCCATGCCGTTAGTGTCCCTCTTGCCTTTGCTCTTCCCCCAGTGGCTGCCCCAGCCCAGCATCAGCTGTATCGCTCCTCACCTTCTGCTCTTTCCCCCTTGCACAGGGGACGACTCTGGATGTCGGCAGCCTGGAGAAGCTCCTCCAGCACCAGGCTCAGGTCAGGCTCCCTTGCAGTACAATCTCTCCCATCCCCACCTCTCACACACGGCCAGGGGCTGATGCAGCTCTTCAGGGCCCTTTCTGCTGTGGGGCTCCTTGGTGAGTGTAGCTCATTTCTTGCAGGCAGGTGCCAAGCAGCTGCCTGTTCCTGACACCTCCAGCAGTGAAGGCAGATGTGGCCATGTGGATGATGAGTGTGGAGAAGGCAGGGGCAGGATGGCCCTTCTCTCCTGCTCTTGCAGGTGGGCACACATGCTGTGATGGGGCTGCCGCTGCCCTTCCTGCAGGGCATGTCCATCCCCAGCACTCTGCAGCAGGAGAGAGCTCAGCCCCAGGGTACCTCAGTCCCAAATGATGATGCCCCTCCCATGCCCTCAGTGGTGGGGCAACAGCACTGAAGGAGTCAGGGAGCACTCTCCTGGTGCTTCTCCTCCATGACTCTTTGCTCTGTTTCCCTTGGCAGCAGACAGAGCCCGCAGGAGCAGGAGGACGCTGCCCTGGCCATTTGCACAGCCAGGGACTTTGGCTGCAGCAGGGGCACCAGAGCCATCAGGCCCTGCTGGTGCAGGAGCTCTGTTTGGCCGGCTCCTGGCAGATCTCTGCAGCCCAGATGGCATGCTGCCCCAGCCCATCCAGATAAGCCAGCCGGGGCAGGGTGTCCCCATCCCATCCCATCCCATCCCATCCCATCCCAT
>JANRGW010032819.1:4349-68099 GCA_024733675.1 Psilopsiagon aymara | reverse complement strand
AATGGAAGTTAATGAATTAGCATTATTTGAGGTACCTCAAGTTCCCCCAGAATTGTTTCTTAAATATTATACAAAAAATTCTTCAGTGTTGTCAACTAAAAGAAAGTGTTTGGCCATTTCCAAATCGAATACTTCATTCTGTATGTCAATGCATTCCACTGATGGTCAATTCAACTTAAGTTACACTCGATGCCTCAGCGAGAACTTGGTACTTTGCTGCCTTTTGTTGTTCGCTTTCCCCATTGGATTTAGCTTTCTAGACAAACTGTACTTCTTACGTGTCTGCAAGGGCTCCCTTGGTACCAGCTACAGCACCTACAGCTCTCAGAATGCACCGGCAGTTTAATGGAACATTTCTAAAAAAAACCCAGAAGGCCCTGATCTTAATTTTCCCGAAGGAGACATACAGGAAAAGTTGTGGAAAATTAAGATTTCATAGAAACTGCAATTTCAGTGGAAGCTTTCCATGTGAGCAAGAGCAAATCCAGCTATTTTTAATATTGACTGGAGGCTGAAAAGCTAAGAAAATAGACCTGGACTGCCGTGTCCTCTGCTTTTTCCACCCACCCTTGGCTTCGTCCTCATTCTTATCTGTGGCAACGTTTGTTAGCCCTGGAGTCTCCCAAGAGGAAAGCAGGCAGGTGTCTAAATTACAGGGGAAAAGGAGGAGGAGACAAATGAACTTCCTGGAGGCTTCAGTTTCCACGGCTCTGCTTCTATGCAGACAGAGGCAAAAATTCGAGTACATGAGATAGTGACTGAAGAAAACAAAAAGATTGCTCTGAGTTCTTCCTTTAATCTGTTCTCTCAGACAAAGGTTAAATTACCATTTGAATGCCACTTTAAAAGAGCTAATAATGTTGCTTTTATGTTCCAAGGATCCTCTCTCTAGATAATACAGTCTTTTCAACTCCAATTAAGGAAAGCTTTGGTTCCAATTATTTCTATGCTGAAGATCTCTGATTTTTGCTATCCAAAAGCTGGTTGGCCTGTTGTTCCTTCATCGATTTCCTGCAGTGCTTCAGGTGGTGCTTCAGAAACAGCTGACTGTGAGGATATGCTCCTGTAGTTAGAAAGAACAGAGCTATACTTTGAGGTCTTTATGAAATTATGCCAAGTGATTTTCAGCTTCTGGACCCCAGGGAGAAATCTGAACCCCTGGCCAAGAGTTGAACAAAAGCTACAGTACTGTATTACTGTCCAAGAAAGCATTTTTGGGCTGCATTTGAAAATACATTCTCCCTCCTGATTAGGATACTGTGTTTTCATTGCCATTTAGAACTGATTAAACTATCAACGGAGATTATCCTGCAGACTTTCCAGGCTTTCTCATTGGAAGTTTTGTGTACACTAAGGAGGAAATCAAAATAAATGCATATTTGTCTTCAGCACTGGCAATGGTGTCAAGTGGAAGACAAACACGGCCAAAACAGCAAAAGGAATAAAAAAACTACTTACAAAAAACTGAGACAGTATATATAATTTTTCTGCAGGATGCAGTGAGAAAGCGTTGGCAGGGCTGTGTGTAAGGGTCTAAGTGAGGACAAGGCACAGTCCATCCTATCACTGGTGTTTCCTCCTTTTGCTGCCCTCAAAAGCCACTGCTGATACTCCTCAGTCTCAGAGGACCCTCTGGAGCTGTACTGCATTCTTCTGCAGTTGGTACCACACTGCTTTAGATGAGCAGGGGAGAGTGTGTCCAAATGCTTAGCTCAAGATACTTGCATGTTCTATATTCCTACTTATGAACCCTTTATGAAGATAAGAACAACCAAGAATGAAACTCTAGGGACATTTACTGGAGTTGACATTGGAGAAAGTAACAGATCCTCACCTATAACCCGGGTACTAATGGCATGAACCCTTTCCCAGTGCTCAGGTCTCCTCAAAGAGGCCAGGGTGGAGCTGTGTTCTGATTTTAGTACATAAATTAATGGCTTTCGTTGATGTGAGATGTGGAAAGGAGCAGGGCATGAATCTACTTACAGTATCTGTTCAGTTCTGTGTCCACCTTCTATAATTTGGGAAGTTCCTCCTATGACCACTGCCACAGCCATCGCAAAGTCCTGAATAACTCCATACCTACACGCTGCACAAACAGACCAGGAGAAAAGGACTGGAGGGCTCCTAATTACACAAGATGCCTGTCTAGCCCTTCCATGAATCCCACAAAGGATTTGGGACATGTGGCAACAAGTTTTGAAAGACAGTTCTATGAAAGGTCAAAGACCTCTCTCCTGCAATGAAGCATGTGAAACAATGTCTCCTCATAAATGCCATCATCATTACATTACAGTAGCATTGCAAACACTATGGCCTTGCAGTCATTAGGAGGGACTGCAGTGTTCCGTTTTATGCTTCTGCTCCACTTCTGATAGCATTGCTAAGAATCACTGAATAAGCAGAAGGGATAAACCCCAGAAAGGCTCAGGCAAAAGAAAATCTTTTGTTGGAGCAGGTCAACACCTCTTTCACCCTAAACCCGACTGGCAGCTAAAAGCTAGAGATTCCTCTGCTGACCCAGTTTTGGTGACCTAGCAAGGCGCACTGGACATCCTTCCCACAGGCTGATCAGGTTAGGGCCCATGCAAGGTTCAGTGGCAGCTGCTCAGAATGCCACTGAAGGAAAAGTATCACTTTACCCCCTTTTTCAAATGCTTTAGTTTACTGGCTAGAAACCTTACCCTGAATGGAGCCAAGCAAAAATAAATTGAAGCCTTATTCACCCTTTTCAAAGAAAGGCTTAAACTATCAAGCTACAGGGCTGCTTGAAGTATGCTGTCTGTGAAGGAATGGATGACTGAGGCAGGGAGCGGGAATCTCCAGACTCACATCTATTATTCTTCCTAGAAAATGAGAAATCTTTTGAAACCTTTTTGGGTAGGCACGGACTTGAATATGGCTCTCCCATGTCTAGTAAGATGCTTCAGCCATTGATGGAAATGGTTGCTGTCTTTTTCTTTTCCTGGTTTATTTCAATAATACAGGAAAGCAGAGAAACACAGGATTTTGTATTCTTTAGGAAGGGGCTCACAGGGCTAACCTAGGTGACAGGTATTACAGAATTTAGCATGCCAGCACCCCATTCATCCTTTGCATCTGGCCCCCCTTTATGTGCATGTGATCTTTGCTGTCTGGCAGCTCAGAGGAAAGAGGTGCCTTCCCATGTGGCAGTTTGTTTTCCTGAAGACATTGTTGGATATTCTGAATTTTAAACATATTATCACAGAAATGGCCTAAAAGTAAAGTTCTTTAAGGTAGGTACTGCAGTGACTACCTAACAGTGATTAGTCATATAGCAAAACAGGCATAAGAATTTAGCTCTAAGCTCTCAGACTGATACAAATAGATACAGACCCTTTAACTGTTTCCAGAACTTTCATTTTATTCTTTGGTTTTCCTGTTAAATTAATCTATGTGTCTGTCAACTCACAATTCAAAACTCACAGGACTTCATGGCCATTTAAACTCTTCTGGCAGAGGAAGAGCTCCTAAAGTCAAAGTAAATTGTATTAAAAGGTATTAGAAAACCTTACCTCACTGTCATAATGTTGCAAAAAACTAGTTTTCATTTGGACCAAGCCACTTGCAAAAACTCACTGTATCCTGTCAAAGATCTTATATATCTTAATGGCTTATTTGCTCTTTGTGATAGGTTAAGAAAGGAAATCAAGTAGTTCTGCAAGAATGGATATTGATGGTGCCTCATATTCCACAGACCTATGTTTCGTGGTTTATGGTGATTTCTAAGTCTATTGTGGTGGCCTCAGCACCCATATGGCCTCTCTTGCTGACAACATGTGAATTCACTTGCCAGGCTTCCTCTACTTGGGATATTCATATTGTGGAGTTTTGCTCCTCCACGTGGGTACTTATGTATTTTAAACAGTATTGTAACCTCTCTCACATGTGTCTTCCATTGTTGTCTAAGGTTCAATCAGCCAAGGATAAGAAAGTGATTAGTGAGAGACGATCAGACAGACTGATCACATCACATAGAATCATAGAATCATTTAGGCTGGAAAATAAGCTAAAGAACCAGTCCAACCATTAACCCAACATTGCCAAGTACACAACTAAACCACGTCCCCACATTAAGGTGTCTTTTAAATACCTCCAGGGGTGGTGACTCAATCAGTGCCCTGGGCAGCCTGTTCCAGTGCTTGACAACCCTTTTGGTGAAGAATTTTTTCCTAATATCCAATCAAAACCTCCCCTGGCACAACTTGAGGCCATTTCCTCTTGTCCTATCATCTGTTTCTTGGGAGAAGAGAACACCTCACTAAAACCTCCTCTCAGGTGGAGAGTGACAAGGTCTCCCCTCAGCCTCCTTTTCTTCAGGCTAAACAATCCTGGGTCCCTCAGCCGTTCTTCGTAAGACTTATTCTTTAGACCCTAGGTCATCTAGTCCAACTGCTTTGCAACGGGCAAGGACATCTTCAACTAGATCAGGTTACTCAGGGCCTCACCCAACCTGACCTTTAATTTTTCCAGGGTGGGGGGATGCCCAGACCTTTTTCCAAACCAGTGGTGACCATATGATTCCATAATTCTCATTTCAATAGGAAACCAGGCTAAAAATGGAACAGTTATCTAAAAACCAACAATGTTTTTGTGTGACTTCATAGACTTCATCTTTCCTAACAACTTTAAAAATGTCTCTGGAAATATGTTTGAAGAAATATATGGCATTAGATATCTCGATTCTTAAGTCACCTGGACAGAAGAAAACTGATGTACCAGGATCCCAAGGAATATGTTCTTTTTTGAGCAGCAATTGGGATTTTTTTTCTTTTTTTTTTTTTTCTTTTTTTTTCTTCTGGAACAATGAACAGGAGTTATCTCTTACATTCAAGTGAACATGGCCCCACAACATTTCCTGTATCAATTCCCTATGGAGAAGGCAGGATGTTTAGGAATCATGATGCTGAGGACAAAGGTTGGTCAAAATACTGCACCAGCCCACTGTAGGGCTGGAATAATGGCTTTAGTGGTATTTTCCACCAGAGAAAACCAAAACTAAATGTAGTTCAGCTTTGCTCAGTAGTGAGCCAACAAAAATCGCTTTTGACTCTGACAGAAACCTGTCTCAAGTCCAGGACGTGTTCAGATGAGGGTTTTTTTCTCACTTCCCTGATGCCCAATATAAGGCTAATAAATTTTTCCAAAACCTGTGCCCCAGTCAGTTAACATACATATTACTCAGTGACAATGCTGACTGTTTGATCTTTGCTCTAAGGGTAAAGCAGTGTTTCAGGGTTGCTTGGCAGCCCTGTTTTCTTTGCCTTAGAAAAAGAGGTGGATTCATTTAGAATCACAGGCCATGGAGAAGGGAGCTCAGGTGTGGTAGAAATGGCAGGTGGCTAGAGCTGACTTGACAGCAATTAAATGTACAGATCTTTGATTAGGCTCACGGGAATGGAGTCATTAGCTACTGCGAATGGACCAGCTTGCTTTCCACTGCCTCATTAGCCATAATACTGATACTACTCTAAAAAGCCTGGAAAAAAACTCTCCCACACAGAATTAGGAAAGTTGAATTTCAAGGGAAAAAATAAGCTATTGTAAGCATTTTCTTGCTGAACAAACAGCCTGGCTTTTCTGGTCACTGACAAAAAAGTGCCTCATGTTTGCTGTACTGTGAGATAGCCCTGGACCCAGTGCTGCAAGCATTGCATTCATGGAGATCAGCAAGCTGCTTTTGGCAATTGAAATTTAGTAATGGTATCATCAAGCAATGTCCTGCTGTGCTCCAGTTCCAAATATCTGTGCCTTTAACACATCCTACCCTGCAAGTGAAGACCTTCGGTGAGTCAAACAGTGGAATTACCAGACTGGATATAAGTTGCACATATATCTCCAAACTAGCAGGCTCAGCCCGGGGGAAGATTTGGCTTGGGCTGTATTTATCTTCCTGTAACATGACTAGTTGAAGAAGGGCTGCAATAACAACATTCTGCCGTAAATTAACATCCTCCCACCTCCAACTCTATCCTTGCTATTTCATGGAAAATTCATAATGAAACAATTTGTACACGCTCAGTTTTTTATTCCACACTTCCTCTGGTGCTCTCTATCCCATCAACATAATTTCTCTGGCTTACTAAATCAGAGTCTTCTTGAATCAGAACAAGCACTATCCTCCAGGGTCCTCGTGTAGGGGTTCACACCAACAACTTGACTGAACAAAAGCAATTCACTACATAGCAAGGCCAGTAGCTTCTTGCCTCTCACATTGCTCAAGCAATAGGCAGAACAACTGAAGCAGGAACAAAAGGAAGTCTTGTCTGTGAGTCAGTGACAATACTGCTGGGTCAGGGTCTTGCCCTTTATAGCAAGAGATGCCATACTTCCTTGGGATTAATATTGTCTTCTTGAAACACAGGGTATTCAACTGCTGTGCACTCATTATACCGTTCCTCACTTAGTTGTGAGGTCCATGTCCAGGTATCTCTGGATCCCATGGGTCTGTTCTCCTGTGCCTAATGCTTGGACAAGATTGCCAGTTCCATGACTTGCTCTTTCCAAGGTTTCACAGGGACAGGACGCTGCAAAAGATCTCTGCGCCACAGGTGGCTTATCCACATATGTACTGGGTAGAAAGTTTCAGTTTTCACACTGACGTAATTTGAAAATAACTATACAATCTCCCTGCAGTAATAATCACATAATTCACCTTCTTTAGGTGCATTTGTTCTTCATGTGACAACTGATTATGTAAGAGCCAAATACGGAAGAGGATCTCAGCTGAAACGGATGTTTCCTCTGAAGAAGGAGGTTCGTATTGTCAAAGAAGTCTAAAATACATGGTATAGATTATCTGCTGGAGTTATCTGTAGAGAGATAGGTAACTCCACTGAAACAGGGCATCCACCCTAATCTCAATGCCTCAGTGACTGCCAAGTTTGGGTGAAACACACCCCATGTTAGCTGATCAACTCACACTTCTGCTGAAAGACTGAACCCCATCAGAATAGCCTTTCCCAACACCATACCAGCAGAGGATCTTACTGGTCTGAGATGGCATATAAACAGCTCACAGATTCCACAGATATCAGTCATTACTGACTATATTTGATGAGCAATCTCATCAGCTATGTAGCACTGTTTTTCTTCCAAGAAGGTGACATTAGAAATATAAGATTCAGTCAACAGTGTCTTGTGTTTATTTAATGAGAAGTAAACATCCATGATGAAATAAAATATGCTGTGAAAGAAAAGAGGTCCAGGGGGGAAGGGAAATCCCAGGAAAGAGGGGATGAAAAAGAAGGATAAATTAAGAGGAAGAAGAAAATAACAAAAAGCTGCTTAACAGCTTCTTAATTACTCTACTGTAGAAAACACAAGCTGCATTGCTTTTTGCTCTTCCCTGTCTACCTCCCTGCATTTTAATGATAGTTGAGTGTCTAGCCTGACAGGCATTTTTATAAGTCTTCCTTGATTCCTACCTGCTTATGTATGCACCCAATTTCCTTTGCAGACCTGGTCTTGAGTGTTTTCACTCTATAACCAGCCCTCTGGTGATCCTGCATTGCACCTCAGGTCACTTTTTACATGGAAATTAAAGCTTCAGCAAGCTCTGATAGGTGCAGAGAAGAAGACCAACCTACTTTGCTCCCAATTCTGATCAGTACCCTTCTCTCAACACTTGCTTCTCCCCACAGCAGTCAACAGCAGGAGGCTGACTCCACTTCAGCAGCTACAGTTCACTGCCTGGTATCTTAACTGAAGTTGCTGAAACACAAGCAGAAGTCCTCTCCTTCTGGCTCTGCTGTGGGATGGTAACCTCCAGCCAAGGAATGGAAAAGACATTGGTGGGCTACAGTAGCTGCAATTGCCACACAGGGTTTCTCTGGCGGTCATTTGTCAAGAGTGGTATCTGATTTTAAAGCCTTGGAAAAGTTCACCCTCTATGACTTAATATGTCTTTTCCATCCCTAACTTCTGTGGCTCTGAAGAAAGAGACAGATTTGTGAACAGTGCAGCAGAAACCCTTTCCAGTCAATTTTGGTGTTTTTTTCCCCTCTCTTCCCATTCACAGCAAATATTTTGGTAAAAAGACCCACTAAAACAGAAGAAGAGGATTAAGCAATATCCAGAGCTAAGACTGAAAAATTTGCAGTCCTCCACTGTCGGGCCAAAAGCTGTGGCACAGCCAGGATGGAAATGGGAGGAAAATGTATTTTTCACCATGTGTTTTGACTCTGCTCTGGGGCTTAGACGACCTGTTGGTAAAAATGCCTGTGTCCTGTCTCCACAACAGATACATTAGTTGTAAATTATCTATCCAGTTCTGCCATTGTGAGTAGGGCCCCTGCGGGAATTAATGGCACTGTGTTGTTGCTGTTGTTGGCAGATAGCTCAAAAAACCCAGCTTCCCCGCTGCCGGGGGGGGGGAAAGCTGGTGTTGGGAATATTTCTATTTGTGGCAGCTCTGTGTTTTGGGAGGAGGTCCTAGGGGTGGGGTGCCGAGCTCTTTGGTCAGTGCCCCACACCAGTACAGTCAGGAGCGCCTGCCCATCCTGCTGCCAACTTTGTGCCTTGCCACTGCACGTCCCATTACACTCAGTGGGAGCCAGGGGTCAGAGCGGGGAAGAGAGGCAATTTGTAGTCATGTTACATTTCCTACTTCAAAACTCTGTTTTTACAACTATTGGCCTCGCCTGCCCCAGGAGCTCTGGCCTCCACAGCGGGCTGTGTTGTTTCATTTCTGTCAGCAGTGGGTCTTTTCTCTTTGCTCCTGCAGGAAGGCTTTTGTTTCATGTCTTTCCTCCCCTGATGCATGCTGTGCTGGCCAGGCAGCCTGCCACGTGCTCGAAAGCCTTCTTTCCACTCCTCTCCCATAGCCTCCCACTCTGTTCACCATGCAAACACTCATTAGAAGCTTCAGGCACAGATGCTAGGGGGGCCCGCTCCTGTGTTTGACCACAGCACGTTGTGTGATAAGAGGGTGGACACCTGGACGATGGCCAGTCCAAGCATTATGGCCCTCTCTCTTACGCTGTTTACTTTTGTGACAGTTTCTCCTTTCTAATCTCTTGTCTGTAATGTTGATCTAGGAGGGTGGCCATCTGGATCCCTGCCTCCACTGCTAGCTGCGGCTTCATCTCCACCTCCTCAGCTCTCTGCCAACTGATTTAACAAGTTTGCCTCTGGCCATCCCCAATGTCAGGGCTCACCACAGCCAGGGGGACACAGCTATTATTTCTCACCCTTGCTTTTTCCCCTCCTTGGGTTAAACTGACCACAAGCAGCACACAGGGCTCATGTCTGCTCTGTGCCACAGTGGTGGTTACAACCAAATCAAGTCTAACTCTCACAACAAACTGAGACCTAACCCTCAAGTCCAAAAAGGAGCATAGCCTCTAGGAAGGGATGGGAAGGGAATGCACAGACTCACTTTATTTTTAAGATTTCCATCCACCAGGAGACCCTGACTGGGGCTCTCCTTTGGCTTTTCCCCTTGGAGCCACTGCATCTATCCCATCTGAGACCCCAGGGTGTGGGATAAGTTCAGAAATCAAGCTCGCAGGTCAAAAAATGCAGAGAAAGACTGCATGACTTTTGACTCGGTTTTTGGTTTGTTTCTTTTTCTTGCTGAAAAAGTTTTTCTCAGGAAAGAGGAGCAGCCTTTCAGCCCTCCAGCTCCAGCTATTCTCCTCAGTTGTCAGCTGGCCTCTCCATGGGATTTGCCGCCAGGGTCCTGAGTGCCTGGAAAGCATTGGTGGTACATCTGCACTGTGGTGTGGACACAATGCAGATACCCGTGATGACTGGGACCGAGCAAGAGCTGGAACCCACAAAAGTATAACTCTATCAGCATGGCTCCCTGCCCAGCCTAATTAGACCTGCCAAGAAAGGCTAATTAGCCAGGCTCAGTGCCACACTGGTGTGATTATATTGCTTTCAAGAACCAGCAAGTATCATGTGCAGCTCACTTTAGCACGGAGATGCCATGTGAAGCTGAACAGACGGAGTATGTATTCACAGGGCTTCCCTCTCCAGCACGAGCACAGTGAAGTTGTAGGAGCCGGCTGCTCATACCAGAGTCCATTTGCATGGTATGGGGGTTTACAGTGGGACCACCATGAATGAGGCTTCACAATGCCCACAGTGCAATGAAGCACAGCTGATCTTCCCTTTTGTCACAGAGGAAAACCAGAGCATGGGACACTTGGAGTTCACAGAGGGAGCTGTGGCCAGGCCCAGGCTGCCTGCCTTACTCTTCCCTGCCCACAGAACTGCCCTGCCCGCCTGCCCAGCAGCACTTGGCTGCCTTCCCTCCCTGCTGCCACAGCCTTGGCAGTGCTCACACAGGACAGCTCCCGAGCGTGCTTTGGACCCTCTGAGGCCTCTCTGAGGATCCCATCCCTGCCCTGATGAACAGCCACATGCTGTGTTTTTCCTCTGGTCTCTGCTGCCACGTGAAATGCTGTTCGCAGCCTCATGCACTCTGGGGGGATGCTGGCCGCCTGCAGGAGGGCACCGGTTCCACCATGTCTGCGGTTCCCCACAGCCGTAGGAGGGTGGAGAAATTTGCTCTCCAAGTGCGTAAGAAGGTAGTGAATCATAGGAACAGCAAGCACTTGTTTACCAACATCTCGCTCCGTAAAGATTTAACACAGTAATTTGTGAGATAGCCATAGTCTGGCTTCTATAGTTGAGACAAGCTCAGCACTGTGCTCAGTTGCAGGAAAGGTTCCTCTTGGCTGATGTGGTGGGGACATTGTTCATGGAGCATAATGGTCCCAGCTCCTTCTGTGGATAGGATCTTGCGTGGGACACACAGAAGAGCACACACGAACACACAGTGGTACTCTTGCAACTGGAGAAAGGGCTCAAGCATTGTCTGTTTCCTTCCCAGGTTCGGCTGACACTCTGGCAGGCGTAAAAAAAATGAGAAGGGCCCTATGGAAGTAGTTAATATTCCGACAGTTGGACCATTGTACGGAAGTACAGCAAGAGGAAAGCATGGGTTACACACACGCAGAAATACTGCAGCATGTATCAGTGCTGCATAATGCACCCAGGCGTAGCAGCAGCTTGTTACCCTAACTGAAGGCTACAATGTAATTAGCTTAATTACAATGCCGCTGGCTGAATTCACTTGAGAAGTATGCCATTCTCTGTGCCCTACAGGGTAATGCATAATCTCGAATACTTCATTAGTTGAAACTGAGCTCTGAGATATGTTTGGGCTGCAGCACAGTCCCACAGCCGGGCTTTTGCTTAGTAGTATTTTTCTCCAGCTGGCCAGAGGATCCAGCTACAGTTGCTGCCCACCAACGCATTTACTTTATCAGTTGTGGGTACAGATTGTGACACTTTCTCTTAGGGATGGAGCTGCATTTAACTTTACTACGCTCGCAGAGGCCGCAGGAGGCAAGGACTTCTGTCCAAATACATATCAATGTGACAGTGTTCACTTTATAGCTAAGCAACTAAGTACAATTTACAGTTGTTCCCCACATACTCACACACATCCTCACATCACATAGCCTGCACCCCAAATGCAGCCATCCTGCTTTTCAGGGGCCACAGCTCAATAAGGCAACAAGCTCTGTTGGGTGCAGAGCAGGTCAGGTTCACAGCCCAGGTGCTGTTGGTAGCAGAGCCACAGGCATGGCCCTTTCCTTCCTAAAAGAGTTAGGGCACCAGTGCCTGAGCAGCATTCAGCTGACAAACAGCTTGTGCAGAAGGAGCCCAGCCTCATAGCTGCCTTCCTGCTGTAAACCAAAAACTATGTGGGGTTGCTTCAAGAACTCATCAGCCATAATCCCATACTTACAGTGCTATTTGGACCTTCATCAATTGCTAGTTTTCATCTTCAGATCCACTCCCTCATCACCTTCTCCCACACACATGCACTGTTCCACGAAACTTCACCTCACTTCCCAGAAAAGATTGATTTCTGAGCCTTTTTCCTAAAGAGCAGTCAGCATCACTGGCTTTTGAATTCAGCACAGTAAGCCTACAATTACAAAATATGTTTTGGGTTGACAGGAAATGAAACTGTATTTTCTTCGTAAAACAATAAAACCCCAAAATTCCACTTTGGATCATCCAGAGTGTTTGGTATGACCAGAAAAAAACACTTCATTTTTGTGTTTAAACTTTTCACCCCTTTTTATTTATTGCAGGCAGGAAAACCTCAAAACAAAAACAAATGTTTCAAACTGAAAAGTTGAGCGGTTTCACTTTGAAATCATCACATCGCATTGACTGCAGTTTCTCAGAATTGCCCTCTTTGTCTTTGGCTGAAACTGTTTTCTAGATTTCAGGTTTAATTCACAAAAAGTTTTGCACAACACAAAACAGCATCACAAGGATTTCACCTGATTGTTTGGAATCACATGCCTGTGAAGATTAGAAACTATGGTCTTATTTTGCCAACAATGTTCTTAATACCAATGCCCTCTCAAAACCAAGTCCTTCCTAAGAATATATTGCTCTTCTTTCCATAATACCTCGTGCAGGGGATGAAACAGAGAAAAGGTGTTGCCTTTGTCTTGATGCTTATGTGGCAAGAAGGCAGGACTGAAGAGCAAATGTCAGCCTCCAATGCACTGCAGGCTGCAGCTGGGATCCCACAGCTGAGCTGCATACAGTGCCACTTCATACTGGGCATGTGGCAAGTGGGATCCAGCTGTGTGGTGTCAGGAACTGGGTGCATCTGGGAATGATCTCCAGACTTAGGTCCAGGAAATAAGGAGCTACTCACCCACCCCTCTTTTGTCTTCCACTGCTCATCAGCCAGTGGGAAAGTTTAACTCTATATGGGGTTTATTCAGCTTAAATCTGTCTCCAGATTTTGTCTATTAGAAAGAGAGGGGAAACAGCATTGTTTCCATTTCTAATTTCATATGAAGAAGCAGAACAGGGATTAGATTTGGCCTTTCATCCTAAAAGAGTTTTGGGCAAAGATCCCATCTGTTCTGCGTTTTAGCTGGACCTATTCACCGTTGTAGTAACATCTGGATGCATTAATGCTTTAAAGAGTGGCAATAGCCTTCAACACAGATCTCTCTGCCTCTAAGCAAAAGTGAGTCTTCCTTATCCTTATACCCCTTGTCAAGCACCCATATCATAAGACACACAAAAAAATACCTGGTCATAAGCACACATGCAGCAGAATGAGAGGTTGAAAAGGAGGAACAGAAGTGAAAGAGTTAAAAAAAAAAATGCTACAGCCTCTCCCAGTGTTTCCTTGGGTGGAGTGTGTAAAGGTTAACGATTTCTAAATATTCAGGAGTAATAAATGATCTAAGTAGTTTTCTGGCGGCACCTCATGTTCCCAGAGAAACAAATGCTTCAAGGATATGCACCATTTCAGAAGAATGTGACAGAGAGAGGGAGAGATTTATTTTAAAACCTGAGATGATGTGTCTCATCCTCGATAATAAAGGTGCAGGCTCTTTCCATCCAGAAATATCACCAGCTAAACAGTGAAGAGCTCAGTGCCTTAGGATTTGTCTCACCACTGAAGGGCTTAAAATCACATTATATGAAGGTTTTCTGTTTTCTCCACATGTATCTTCATGTGGAGGAAACAGATCGTCTCGAATTCTCCATTCCCCAATAAAACCTAACTCCTTCAAGTTGTTTTGGCAGTGCACTTGGTGTTATTTCATTCAACCGGGAAAAAGAATCAGCTGTAAAGATCAAATGGGAGTAAAAAAATCTTGTAGACATTTGAAGCGTGGTCACTCCTGTTCCTGGTTATGGGGGAGGGATGGCTTTTGTGGGAAGTTAATTGTCCTTGCAGCTATCGCAGTGCCAAGCTTGGGTTAAACCAGTAGATCAACTAAAGAAGATACTGAGGGAGTGAAACAGAAGAACTCACTCCCAGACTGAGCTGTAGTACATATTTTTTTCTTGCTTCCTTGACAAAAGGGGAGAAGACCCTTATCTCTTGTGCACCATTTACTTCAGGAGCAGAGAAAAGGGCCAAGGAGCGTGGGAGGTGAGACTAAGACCTGGGGTGCAGAGCAGCATTGTCTGTCCTTCTTCCCCTACTTTTGGATGTGAGGCTGAAAAGCAGGAAGGAAAAGGGATGTAGCTGGTGCCAAGATAAGCATCAATAACGTGATTTGTAGGTGATAATACAATGTCAGTAAGAAGCAGGACACATGGTAGAGCAGCTCCTGGGAGAAGAGCAGAGCAAGGTTTACCTCCCACAAAATTGGAGCAGGAGCAGTGTGAGGGTGGGTTGCAATAGGAAGCTCAGGACCTGGTTGAGATTGTAGAAATAAAAATAAGTATATGCATTTATTTATTTTAATCTGTCTGAAACCTGGCCATTTGACTATATGGAAAATCCACAGCCAGAGAGCTGATAATTTGGCACCTTCGCAGCACATACCCCTGTTGAGTTAGCAAGAGCCAGTGTCTGTGGTTTCATTACATGCAGGGATGCTAACGGTAACAAGCCCTTCTCAACCATGAGCAAGTAAGACTAGGGTTTCTTACATGGGATGCGGCTGCAAGGAGGAAAAGCCTTCAGAAGATTCAGGGAAACCTAGATTAAGTTACTGTGGTCAGTGATGCAAATACTGGAGAGCCTAAGCTAGATTAGTATCCATGGGGAAGGACCCATCCTGCCCCCTACACATCAGATCTTAGCTTCTTATCTGCCAGATCCAGGCTTTCACTCACCTCTGAGTGCACTTACACTGTAAACTACAGCTCATGAAGGATTGACTTAGTTGGTGGTAAGTACTGTGACACTGATCTGCTTCAGTAGAACCATAGAATAGTTAGGGCTGGAAAGGACCTTAAGATCATCTAGTCCCAACCCCCCTGCCAGGGGCAGGGACACCTCACACTAAACCATGCCACACAAAGCTCTGTCCAGCCTGGACTTGGACACCGCCAGGGATGGAGCATTCACAACTTCCCTGAGCAACCCATTCCAGTGCCTCACCACCCTTACAGTAAAGAATTTCTTCCTTTTATCCAATCTAAACTTCCCCTGTTTAACCCATTACCCCTAGTCCTATCACTACAGTCCCTAATGAAGAGTCCATATCCAGCATCCCTATAGCCCCCCTTCAGACACTGGAAGGCTGCTATGAGGTCTCCATGCAGCCTTCTCTTCTCCAGGATGAATAGAAATGCATACATACTGCGCCATGAGTGTAACAGCTCCCCTGGCTCTACAGGCATCCCTCAGGTCATGCTGAGTTCACTCAGCTGCTGCTGGCAAACCCTTGGCTGAGGATTTAGTAAGGTTCTGTGGGATCACCCTCTTTTCTGACCAAACCCTGACTTGTCACTGGCACCGCAGCAGGAGCAGGGAGGGATGCCAGCCAGATAGCTGCTAGCCACAGCTCCAGGGTCTTCTCACGGAGAGAACCAGAAACTGCTTTCAAGGAGGTTTGCTGGGACAACAGGTCTACATACAACGTCCCTGTCCCTTCATAAAACATAACTAAAGACAACTCCTTACATAGAACAGCAATTTAGCAGAAACTGAGTGATTGGCACTGTAACGAGTGTGGTGGGATGAACCCTCACCTGTGGGATCCGCACAGATCTGGCTGCTAGAACAAGCCCATGGCCGAGTGCTCTGTGCACACCTCTTTTGGGTAACAGCTGGGCTAAGGTCCAAGGAATCTGTATAAAACATGTTCAGGACTGCTCAGCCAATTAATCTTTTGTAACTTGTGGGGGGAAAAGTGGCATGTGATCATGTAATTAATGGTTGGCTCCTGAGGCGTGTGCACTAATGAAGGTTCAGGCCTACAGTTGCTCAGCAACTGTGTTTGCAGCATTTTCTAGCACTGAAATGCTTGACTTTATGGCCTGAATAAATGCTCTTTCAGGCCATTTTGTGCGTTACTGTTCCTCAACCTAAAAGGAAAAAACAGAAAGAAAAGGCAGATGGTATCCTAGAGTAGTCTGCCCACTATAGCCAGAAGGGGTGGGACTTCTTGCTCTGGTGTCCTTGGTCCCTGTTGTGAGGGCCAGTAGCAAGCAATAGCAAGGTGTGGCATCCTCCAGGAGCTCATGCTACTGGACAGATGATGTCTGTCCAGTGTGTTTTGCACACCATAGATCACAGCAGAAGAATGGTAGCGCCAAAAGTTTGAGGCTCTCTTCCCAACACTGCAGCAGAGCCTGCTCCAGAACAGTCGCCTTCTGCCTCAGTCTATCCAGGATTGTTTCATTCTTTCCCAAACTTTTCAGCCTATCACTGTCCTAGACTTGTCTTTTCCTCCTTGCTGATTTCTCTCAGCCCCTTGTCAACTTGCTTGCTTTCTCTACTGTCCACCTCAGGTCTCTTTGCTTTCCTGTCCACACGTCTCTCCCTCAAAGCCTATGCATCAGCAAATGGAGAGGAGCACAGTGAGCAATGAAAGAAGGAAACACCCTGAGAGACTCATGGTGACCCCAGCATATCCTGTGCCCATGATTACAGGGAAATGTGTGCTCAGCCCCTGCTTCCAGCTGTCTACAAACCATTTTTTAAAGGTTTATAACTTGCTCAAATTCGGGCAGATTTTCCTGGATGCAAACAGTATATTTCTGCTTCAGAGGCCTCCTCCTGCCAAATTTCAAGCCTTTTTCCCCTTCTTCCAGGGGAATGAAAGTACTTCAGAAAGAAGTTAACCAAGATGTAATGCAGAGATAGAGTTTTCCTTTAAACTCTCAGAAGCGTTTGGAACAGTCTGCTAGTATCTCAGACACTCGTCATGGAAAACATCAGCTTAAACTGTAAAAGCCCAACAATGTTACAAAATCAAATAAAAATGTGCATTGTAGCGGGCACTGTGAAGGTAGTTGAGCATTGATATCAAGATGCCAACACTCAAAATATTACCAGCTTCATTCATACTAAACCAAAAGGCATTAGTGGAGCTGAAACTGGCAATTGTATACAACAGGCTACTGCCTAAAATGTGGTAGATGTTGATGGATGGGTGTGTTAATGTATTGACAAAGACAGCAGGTAACTTCTCTTCAGATTTCATTTTCATTCTTTACATAATTTGCTGAAGTTTTAATCAAAAAGGGAAGCTTTTCTCACTAAAAAACCGGAACAGAGTGACCAGTCTCCCCAGTCCTTGGGGACCACAGCCAGGGACATACCTCCACTGTGCCTCCAGGAACAGACACATTCCAGAGGGTGGGTTTCTGCTGTAGCTTTTGTAGTGCCGTTATCTGGCAGGCCATGGCAGCCTCCTGAGAAGTTTACCTAACACCATCCCGTTGTGACACTGTGCTACAACAAACTGCCCCAAAAGAGTCTCCAGGGAATGTGCTTGCTGTACCAGTGCCAGGCACCTTCAGGCTCCCCATCCAGGGTCCATCTCGACTTTGGGATTTTTAATGGGTGGCAGGAAGGTACTGAAGCCTTGTTTAGATGTGCTGAATTTCAGGCTGCAAGTTTAAATTCCTTTCAATTTTTTCTTATCCCCAACCACAGACAAATAATCAGTTACAACCACAGACCAATAACCCCCTACTGCATTATTTAAGCTATTCATTGAATATGAAACAAAAGGCTATCAAATCCATCTGACTATTTGTTTATATTTTGATCATCATTATAGCATGCAAATATATGAAAGACAATGTATTCGGTAGTCAGAACAACGTAACAGAGCTGCACAACTAACATTTTACACCTACAGATAGTTGTGTGAACTGAATTCCAATACTGTTCAGCAAAAACATTGCAAAGAGTTCAGACACTTTGAAATGGAAACTTACTGTGAGAAATTAATGTTGGGATATTTTTTTCCTTCATCTTGTAGTACCGTTGGTGTTTCCCCAGCTTGAACAAAGTACAATCTGTACTTATTTTTGTTGTTGAGATGTACTCATTGAGGTTGTCTGTCAGACTGCTCGTTTGAAAGAACATTCTCACATTTAAAAAAAAAAAAAGAAATTATTCCATTCAACTCCAGCCTTCTACTATTTAAATCGGAAATTTTGCGCAGCCTGATTTAGTGGAAACTCAACATTTTGGATTATAGAATGGAAAATTTTACCATTAACAAGCTGAATACAAATTTTGCAGAATTTCACTTAGTTTGAAGCTGTCAGCCATAATTTCTCCAGTTAAGAATCTAGTTAGATTTTACAAATGTTATCAGATGGCACAGGATTCACTGCTGGAATCAAGAAATATAGCCAACAAATATAGTCAAGAAATATAACGTGAGTCTTTTAAAGAGAACTGCCTTTCTATGTGTTTGGATATTTGGGGAAGGTCTTTAAAGACTGGATGGGAGGACTTTAGAAATAGATTTTAAATTTGAAATCCTCTTCACCTTCTCACAAATGTGATGAAAATGTGTTTTAGCAGTTATGGCATGTCTGCATCTTTTGCCACTGAGTACACTAGACCATTAAAAAAGTTCTAATATGCGTGTTTTATTATGTTGCGGCTCATGACCTACTGAAATGTCATTGTTCACTCTGAGTGGGCAGTCATTTATTCCAAGATCCTTTAATTCCCACAGGAACGTCTGATGGAAATACCTGAGATCATCTTCTGCTTACGTACCTATGCCTGTATGACAATAGTTAACTCTATTGGCGTCTTGACAATTCTCATCCTAAATTATCAAAGAATAGAGAAAGGCTGAAATTTGCTGTGTGTATGAGTTTAAGCCCCATAAATCTCACCCACAGCCAGCCATATCCTAAGCTCTTTCCTCTAAATTCCTTTCATAGTTAATGAAGAGGAAATTCAGTACCTCCAGAAGAAAATTGCTTCCAGTTATATTTAATGCCTACCTTTGGATAATGGAAGTGCTCTCTGGAGTTGCAAATCTCCCATTCCCTGTCCTTCCTCTTCCTCTTCTCCCCCCCACCCCCCAGCAATGGTGGAAGAGGTGCCAAAGTCACTTGTGATAAGTTCTGTGCTTAAACAAGTGCATACACTGGCTTCAGCACAGTTACTCATATGGGTGAACCTACAGTCAAGCTCAATCATCTACTTGATCTGGAGCAAAACCTGTGTTGAGGAATATGGACATAACTTTTATATGAGAAGCACAAATATCTACCTATCCTTTGTGGGAAAAGGTATTAAGACCTCACTCCTTTTTTTCTTCTACTGGCTCATGTACCCAGATATGTTACCAGTGAAAGTGCAGGTCTTCTTGTACAGCGGGAAGAGCAAATTCCATTCAACATGGGATGCAAATGGGATGCATATTATGCATGAGCCATATTTTATCAACCTCAAATATTTTTCCATGAAAATAAGGCAATATATACACCCTTGCTGCTGCAGAGTGGTTTGCATCTCAGTGTTTTGTGAAGTTGAGCATATACAGAACAGAACTTTGCTGGAATTACTAAGCACCACTTGTCTCCCAACTTCTTTGAAGAGTATTATCCTTTGATCACTTTTCAATTGCATCACATATTTTGTGAGTCTGTGAGAGATAGTATTCCAAACCTACTTTATAACTCGACGGAGTTTTGTGATTTATACTGCTTTTCCCAAGGAAGATTACCCTCTCGGTGAGCAAGCAATGGTCAATTAATTTCAAGAGCAAACCCTGTTAGCACTTAAGACAGAAATGATTAGACCCCTTGTTATCAAAATCCCAAGGTCAAGCCATCAAATATGACTGATTACATTTTCTAATGGTTTTTCTATGCTCATTAAAGTACATTCAAATATTCAGAATCACGTCTGATCATGACATTCAAAGCCTGCTCTGACGGCTCCTGACAAGCAGAAATGTATTCTCTAATCTTTAACCACATAAACAATAGATAACTGCTTGTAATTGGGTTCAAATTGATTTCAGGTGGCTTCAGAGAAAAGCAATTTCTACAACATATTAACCTTTTAATTAATGTTTATTAAGTATATTACCAGGTGCAGGAATCTTCCTAAACCAGAAAATTACACTTCATTGACATTCATTTATGATAAAATAGCTGATCCATTCCCCAGCTTTTATTCACATATTTATCATAATTTCTTGCTTTTCATGAAAATGCCATAAACTCTAATTAACTATTGTAACACTGTATGTTATAAAGACATTGTACTATATTGAATAAGACAACGGGCATATGAAGATCAAGATGTCCTCTGGCACAGGCTTTTAGAGAAGGAGCCAGCACTCTTTGCAAAATGTCACCAGGCGCAGGTGATTCAGCTACAGGATCAGCCTTCTCTAGAGGCTTGTGTGACACCTTATTAATGAGAAAAACACAAGTACATGAAGAACTCTGACAAAGCTCACACACCGTTAAGAACTTCATCCACAGATGAAAGAGGCTGCTCTGTTAAGAGGAATGTAACCTGGGTACAGAGAAGTTCATTTTGCCGTGTTTGTTGTGCATTAATGACTCAATGATTGAGTGCCTGAATCAATATTGGAGGGAAAGTGATCTTCTAGATACCTTTGTAAATTTTCAACTCTAACCGAGGTTTGAGGTGATTTACTTGAGGCTGTTGGTGGTGCTGCCACTGTGTACAACAGTAAATAAAAAAAGGACAGTTATTTTATGAGTGCATCTATGATCCTAAATTTAAAAAGAGTTATTGGTTATACTGTTCAACTGCTAGCTCATTCCTGGCTTTGCTTTGGATGGCTTCACCTAGCTATCCCCAAGACACATCTGTCATGGAGAGGGCTAACCCTGGCTAATGCAAATGCAGATCAGCATGTACCATGTGGCTTTGGGGATCAGTCCCCAAAGGATCAGTCCCTGATCCTCTTTCCTTTAACAGGGTAGATACAAACTCTGAGGCTATTTCTAATAAACTGCTGCACAAGAAGACCTTCCCGCAATCTTGGGTCAACTCTTCTGATGAACAAATTGACAAACCTTGTGTTCTTGGGTGGTTATTTCATTTTGTTTTGCTGTAATTGTGGAAGTAGTCACTCCCAAGAGCTGTACATTACTTCCCTACCTATGGTTTCAATTCAGCATGCTATATACAAAATACATGGTTCAGGCACCACTCAAAAAATTGTCTTGAAATGTTCTTGTTGTTCTATGGTGTGCTTCCATTCTGTAAAATTATGTGAATTAGAAAGCCTTTTTTGCAATAATGAAGTAAATAAATAGGTATAGAAGTCCTTCAATGCTAAAGCTTTTATTTTCTGTGGAAAGCTTTTTTTCAGTGGCTGGTAGTGTATGATTTCCTTCTGGTATCCTTTCTTACCTTCACAATTCCAAATGGAAGACCTCAAGAAGCAAAATAATAAAAGAAGGTTGATACTGGCTTTAGGAGAACTCCTTGGCAGACCTGTGCAGGGACTCTCACACAGAAATAGGAGAACTTGTCCGGTCTATGGCTACAGCATCTCTTCCAGAAGGCAAGGTCTCTGCACCAGGAGAGGTTGACTTTGGAATGTCAGAAGTCACACATCTGCCTGCAGCATATGACACATCTTTTTCTGACTGATAACTACCTGGACACTCTCCAACCAGTGTTACCACTTCTTTGTTGTCTTACACAGTGGTAGCCTATATACTCACCAAAGACACATTACTGAATAGATATCTAACATTCAGATAGGTTAACCACAAACCAGTACTGTCCTTAAAACTTTTGAGGGATTTCCTACAAGTATCTTTAAATTTCAGTCAAACAAGATGCTACATAAGATGATATTTGAAAATATACATATATATGTATGTTCCTACCTTTAGTACTTGGGTTTCTCTGTTTACTATGAAGCTTTTCATACAGAAATAAACTGTAAGAGGACATGGTAGTATTTCTGTATTTGTTTGGAATATGTAGGTTTCCTGATGATACAAAATTTTGTCAACTTCCTAAAGAGTTCTGATTTCAACCAGCTTAAAATTAAATTTGTCCTACCATTTCCATTCAGTTTTTTGGATTCCTTTAAGTTTGACAATTTTTTTAGATATCCCAGAACTATGGAGTTCATTTTCGTCCAGAGAAACACAAAGGAGAGTTATCTTTCTCTTTATTAAACGTATCTGAAATACGAAAAAAGTGAAATCCTCTGCAAGACTTACACAAGAGCACTTAAACAGCTCAAAGGAAAAAGAGTCTATGAGGCTATATTAGTAGGCTCTGCTTAACAATATGCCACTTCCTGATTAATATCATTCAACTGTAATGCATGAATAAATTGTAATTTAGATGATAGCACATATGCACCATCATATCGAAACCAAAATGAGACACTTAGATAATCATTGCCTCATAGCTTTCTCTCTCTTCTTTTTTTTTAACTCCACATTTTTCCCCCTAACAAGGGTGTTTGCACATCATACACTTACTCCAAGATTTTCTGTAAAGGCAGAAAGGTAGAACCTGCAAAGGTTACAAGGTAGAGCATTGACAAAATGGAAGGACTATCTAGACACAGATGAAAACAGTTTTGTGGACAACCAAAGGCATGTTACAACCTGTTTAGCAAAAAGAGAAAAGTTTTTAACTGTTGTTAAGGCACCACCCTGGGACACACAAGAACTGGATTTAAGTTCCTTCTGTGCAAAAAGATTCCTCTGAGTCATCAGACACCTGCTTTCTGCAGCCGTTTTAAGATACCAGCCTGACAGAGAACTGAAATAACACATCTAGGTTTTGAGGATCTTTGAACTAGGTTACATATCTTTGCAGGGTCCAAATACATTGCAGAGTGTCCTGGAAACACGGCTGTGGCTCAGTTGTCCATCCTTCACTGCTCTCATCCCAGAGAATCAGAAGCTGTTTGGAGACCAGGGCCTCAAAATGCTGCAGACACCAGAACAGGGCTTGGTGCAGGGCTCAGCCACAAACAGGCTCCAGAGACGTAAGTTCATGGACCCAATTTGGCAAATGAGGATTTATTTAAGAAAAATGAGACTTCCCATGTGATTAAGGCCAGCTTCTGGGCATCAGAGGCGTTGCCTCTGATCATCTTTTCTTCAAGCATCCAAAATTCATCTGAGGAAGGTTGCCCACCTTGAATTTACCCTGTTTCTGAAAGTTAGGCAGGACTGTCCCTTGTCTTTCTTTTGCCTTCTGCCACTGCCCCTAAGCCAACCTTTCTGTCTTTCCCAGGTGCCATGTAGTCATTTATCAATTTTTCCATACTTCTTGGCACTATAAGGGAAAAAAAACCACAAATTACGTATTTAAATGAAAATATCTGCATTGAGAGAGGAGAAGTGACAATCAAAAGCAAAGACTAGTTACTTAATGGAAACTTCTAATGTCATTATGTTTTTCAAGCAGAGGATCTATATTTCTCAGATAAGAATATTGATTGTATGGGAAAAAAAAAGGTAGAAGCCTAAATTGGTGTTCTTTATACATTTATTTTGGAACAGCAATTAACTTGTTGGTCATCAAATTGTTGTGGAGGCAGCAGAAAACATTATGATTGTGGGTAGGTCACGATGTAGCAGGTAGCATTGGGATAGCTCTTGGCTTGTCCATATTGAAGATATTTCAGCTGAAGAAATGGTTGACATAAAACATCAGCTGGGGAAAAATGGCTTTAATTTAGTTAAATGTCATTAAAGTTTTTGTGATTGTTATGGCAAATGAAGCCGTTGTGTGTATATTATATGCTGTGGTCTGCCAGGCACTCTGCTTTAGACATGGTATCATTGCAGGAGAACCACAAAAATGCTTTAGATTCTTTGGAAAAGTGAAGGGGGAGAAAAAACTCAAGAGATTCAAGAAGGGAAAAGCAGAAAGAAAGAGAGAGAATATAAGGTTTGTTATCCATTCTGTTCTTGGAAACTGAACCAACAGGGATAAGAAAACAAGGGTGCACATTTATAAAGCACAATAAAAGGTCTCTGTGCAAACATGTCTGCGCAGAGCAGATGAGTAGTGGAGTTCTGAGAAGAGTTACATAAGGCATCTTCTGTACACGTGCTTGCGAACACAGAAACACGCATTTGCACACGTACCCACAGAGTGTGCCCAGGTGATGCCCCTCTTCACATACAAAACCTCTCAGTCTCAGTTCAGGAACTCCACATACACTTCAGATGCAATACATGAGAAGTCCTGTTTCCTGCAGTGCCAAATGACCCAAGTTATAAGCAGCCTAAGAACAAGTCTGTGAGTAACTTTTCCCTGAAACAAGGCTACTTATCCTGGCTTCAGCTCAACAAATTCAAGAGCAATTATTCACAGGCATCTAAGTGGACGTTCTGGACTTGACAGATGAAGAAAGGCAGCTTACATGAACAGCTATTCAAGAGTAGCATAAATTAGAGAGTCTGCAAGCAAGATGTTTTCAGATGGATTTGTTGTATGTGTCCATAGCAGCTTGCCATGTGTTCCATCTGCAATTCAAACAGCTTCCAAAATCTCAGTGCAAGCCTTGTGTCCAAGTGATAACAAGACTTCATATTCTCTGAGAATGAAGTGTCAACAATTAGAACTATCTGGACATCCCAAAGCTCTTGCACTCTTCTCCTCTTATATCCCTGCTGTCCAGTCTGTAATTACTCTGTTGTGCTGACCATTTAGCACAATATTTTCCCCATCTGAAACCTTAAATTTTTCTCAACATAATGAAAGCTGTCTGAATGTATACCATCCCAAAGGTGCGTGTTACACATCCATTCTCACCGTCTTCCTTTGTACAAGTTTGGCTCTCTCCTTGCCAGAAGTAATGGCCTCTCCTAAAACAGCTCTTGATTTTCCTGACAGCTTTTACAGAATTATCTAATTTTTTACCCCGAGTTTTCAGAAATGGGTGATCAGTGATGTGTGATGAGATGGTGCTAAAGAATCTGGCTTTTTCTGCCTCCCTGGATAGCCCATAAGTTTTCTGCTCTGCCCTCTTGCCTTCAAATGTCTTTAGCAGCAGAATTCTTTGGTTCTGTTGGATTCAGCTCTACCTCCTATTTCTGCTATCAGCTCCCCAGAAACAAAAGTCTATTCTCCATCCACATCAAGCTCCTTCCACATGCATAATATCCCATCCAGGTTGCAGAAGTAACTGAGAAGACATGAGCAGCTGCTTGGTTAATCTCTGTTGGCCCTCTAGAGACCGCTGACATCTGCTCTGTCTAATGAGGTAGCTATGAGTCTCTTCCCTCCAACTAGTACATTCCCCAGCATGATTCGCTCTTCCTCTAGGAGTTAATTAATTTGTACACTCATTAGCTAGGCTTAGAGAGCTATTTATATTGCCAGTTGGCTACCAGCTCTTAGCTGTGTAAAGCCACAGTACAGTGTTTCTGAGTTGCAGTTCTTGGCCCCTTTCACAAGCCAGAAATGTATCCTTGGTCCAGAACTGCAAAGGTGTTTTCAAATGGCCTCCTCTGAGCAGCTGGGGCTGATTGTAAGAGGCTAATATCAGATTTTTGGAAAATGAGAGCTAACTTTTAAAGCACTGCCAGACCATAGTTAGACTTTTGAGCTAAGTGTATAGCTCCTAGTTGTAAATGGGCATTTGTGTCTTACCTGGAGAGTTTTCGATGAGAATTGCAAATTTGCACCTCAGTGTGTCTCAGCTCCATCACAAAGCATATCCTAGACAGCCAAAACACTTCAGAAACATTTGCAGAGGAAATCAGTAACCTAACAAAGTGGGACTCACCAGTTGTAGCTAGCTGAAACAAAACAGGCTTTCTTCATAGTCAGTAGAGGACAATATGCATTTATAGAGTGCAAAATATGTGATATTCATTAGCATAGACAAATTCTGCCTTACAACAACCTTTTTTTCTCAATAAACCACAAAAGGAATACCCAAATTACGATCTCAGACACAAAATACAGACCAGGCTTTCCTGTAAGTCAGAGCAAGGTAAAACTCATGTCAGCTACAGGCTAGTCCTCTGAATATCTATCCTGAAGTTTCAGAGAGAGTGCTCAGGCTGCCAGCATGCCATGATGTGCTGACACATGAGGAGGGATATTAGCAGGAAAGGACCACAGCCCAATTCTGATGCTGGGGAACATGGCAGCCAAGATGGGTATCTCTGAGCTCAGAGACCAAGAATCTCTCTACTGATCTGTGATCCCATATAGGTAATCCCACCTTTCTCTAACTCTCAGGGTTCTTCTTTACTCCATCCCTGAGTCCTTCTTCTCTTTTTACCTCCACCCCTGGATTCCCTTATCTATGATAGGTAGCCTTCTGTGGAAGCTCTGAGAAGGTGACGTCTGCAAGACTTTGCAGGAAGGAGGAGGTAAAGAAGATGCCGGTGTGGTACAAGAGAGTTCTGGGCAGTAGAATATGACAGTGTCATAGCAAAGTAGCTGCGAGGCCCTCCACATACCTAATCATTATACAGACCGCGAGTAATTGCTCTGGCTACTTTCCCAGGCTCCTACTCTGGGTGGTCTTGCCCCACAGGGTGGATGGCAGACCCAGGTGTCCCCCAGCCAGCTGTGCTGGGAGCTTGGGGTCATAGGGCAGGAGGAAAAGCCCAGTAAGGCACTGTGTGAGGGTGCTGGACTTCATCCTCTTTGCTCAGGTGCTGGGGCAGGAGGCAGTGCAGTTAACATCCCCTCCACAGAGTTCAATTCACACAGATTCTGGTTAATGCCAGTCTTTTACTTTGTATATGAAGCCAAAAGAAATCAGACTCCCTATGCTGCAGATTGCTCCAGGCACTTCTCTTGTCCATTGGTACCTTCTCTGAAGGATATTCTAAGATAAGAAAACAGAAGAAGTACTACCAGGCAGATCATTTCTGCACAACGAGTGCACTGTATGGTCCTGACACCCAGACTGCTAGCTGTGGCCAGCAAAAATCCCATGTGTTGGTTGGACTTCGTTTTTTCACACACAGGCTGAGAAGAGGATTTCAAACACTTGCCTGGGGTTTGACTTTAAGGAGCAGCTGCAGGAAAAATGAAGTGACTGTACATTAAAACCCAACAGTATTTCCATATTACATACCCATAAGGTACAGAGCCCAAATATAGCCCACTCAGCCTGCTGTGGCTGTGGGTGGCTTACCCAGGCAGCAAAGTGGGGATCTGAGCCAGCTCCCCAAGCAGCTGAGGAGAGCAAGGGCCAGATCTGAGTGTGTGATAGGACTTTAGAAAATGCCATGGCAAACGTGCTGGGAGTTTAGGACTGGACGTGGATGTCAATGGTGCTAGCATTGCATAGGTCCATTCTTTACAGGAATTTGCTAATTAGGGCTGAGTAACACAAGGAAAAGGCTATTTGCAGACACAGCCCAAGAATGACCAGCCTCAGAAAGCAGCTGCAAGTAGTTTTGCAATAAGTCTTTATCTGGGCAGAATGAGTTCATAATTGGAAACTGCCCCAATCTTTCAGTCAGCTGAATCCTTACTTCTCTTGACAAGACCTGTATCGTAAAAGACATTCCTCCAACCAAGGGAATGCAAAACCTCCTGCAGGTCTCTTCCCTGGGTGGAGGGACAGAAGATTGGGAGGGGTGAAATACAGAAGGTTTTTACCTAAGTCTCAGCTTTCCATCCATTTGAAAAACCAAAGCTGGTACTCTCTGGCCTAGCCAGCACCTCAGAGTCATGCTGTAGATGTTGATCCATAAACCTCAGTGGCCTATCCTGCACCAACAGCTTTAAACCAAAACATGGGATATGGGTATGGCACTTAAGAACGCTAACCTAGGGGAAACAACTCATTGAAAAACCAAACATAGCAATGGACTTTAAGAAATAGCAGCTTCTGCCTTGATCACTTCTCTAATAAATCAGAGGCATTTCAGCCAATTGATTTTTCTCCTATATGTCCTGCACCCAAACAAGTCAGTCAGAGCTGGGAGCATTTGGCCAGGCAGGAATGATAAGCCAGGTGACTTCAGCTGCAAGGGCTGACATCTGACAGTAGCAAAAACAGATGTGGAAGAAAGAGCCCAGTGTTCTCGATCTTAAAATACTGGCTCTGTTCTTCCTGGGCCTAGCAGTTAAAAAAATCAGAAGCAAAAGTACGCCTGATAAAGCTAACTTCACAGCTCAGAAGGGTCAGATAGCAGGACCTAGAGACACTTGCAAAAAAGGCCACAGATTTTCTTGATTTTTGTCACTCTGGTGATTAGGACTTGACAACTGGAACCATTTCTACCTAATAAAACATATATGAACAGGTCAGAATAAGTGCTTTTTATCTCTAAGTGATTAAGTTTCAGATGACATTGGCTTCAAGATGAAAATGGAAGTGTCAACTTCGCAGTTTTCACATAGGTAGTCAAGTTACAGCAAAGAATATCTAGATGTCCTTTCAAAGTAAAAATGAAATCAGGTTTTAGTGTCGCATATGTGTTTTGGGACAGTATTTACAATAATAAAGGGAATTAGCCTCCACATTAGAAGAATTACTATTGAGTATTCATTCTCATGATATAAATCTCAGCCCACCTGGAAGGAGAAATGATTTCAAGTGACAGAAATGGCAGAATGGTACTCTTCTCTTAGTTAAACCAAAGGATATCCACATTTTACTTACTCTTTTCTTCGAATGCTCTACCACGTTTGACTCCTGCTCCTGCTGAATCTGCTTGGGCATTCATACCTCTGCCATCTCATACTGATGTTTTCCACTTGACTACAACTGGGACAACAAATCTCAAGCTTTCTCCAACAGCAAAGATAACATGTTAAAAAACAAGTGTGGCTGAGCTCTAATTCTGATGCTGGTTCAACTCACCAGGCCAGTCATTTAATCCATGAGAGTGGGAATAAGAAAACTTCTGTTCCTCACATATTCCTTGATTCAAGAGCAGTAGGAATTGTTACATAAGACATGTTTCTAAAGCGTATTCCAAGCTGTGGTTGAGTGTGGCATATTTTGTATCAGACAGAGAAATTGATTAAAATGTATGGTGTGTTTGGTATGGAAGGTGAAGGTAAATTACATCAATTTTACTTAAAGATCACACTCTACTATTTTTTCTCTCCGTCCTTCAAAAATGTGGCTTTTTTATTTTTGCCTGCTATAGTCTCAGTATAAATGGAGAATATGTAACACATCAACATGTTGTGAGACTAATGACTTGAACACAGACCTGGGAATTTTGGTCAGTATTTAACTGAATGTGAGCTTTTTTACACAATGTGGTGGCTACGGATCTTCTGTCTTTGGGTGTATAAGCTGGGGAAGGTTATGCACAAGCAGGGAAGCAGTATTAGGAGTTTTTTCTAGTGCTAGAAAAATAGTTACAAATTCCATTTAGTTTTGGTACACATGTCTCAAAAAGGATGATGAAACTAGAGAAAGGAACATTCAAGAGCTAATGCTCTGAATACCAGTAATGATGAGAGTCATCTCACCTAGTTTCAACCAACAAAAAGTACCTAGTCCAAAACAGAAATGCAATCCATTGAGGCAGATAGGTGTCTCTAGAGAATGACTCATCTCATTCTAAGAGACGTGTCTAAAGCAAGCTGATGAGTCTTTCAAATGAATCATCTCTCTTCACTGACTACAGGAGGACTGTAGAAAACTACCTTAGACTAGATGCTTCTTATATTTAGGTAGCAGAAGATACATCTCATACCAAGTGAATACATTTTTCCTCCTATGCATTTAATTTAACCAAAAGGAATCTGCAGTTGATTTGATTATGCATACCATCTTGAGGAGACATGAGAGTTTGGAAGAATCTTAATGAAGGGCATGGTGGGCTCTTCCTCACCTGAAAACCTCAGACTAAGAGATATGCTCTAACTCAACAGCAGAATCTGAAGGTAGTATAGGATATATCAGTGAAATCACATGCTCCAGATTATGGAGGTCAGACCAGATGATTAAAGCTCATCCTAGTTTTTATCTCTGTCTCATACCTACGAACAGGGGTATTATATTGATAAGATGATACCCCTCAGAGCAATGGATACAGGCAAAGAATGAAATAAGTAGTGGACACTTTATCAGACATAAATCCACCCATTTCTAATAAAATTTAATTCTACGTTTTTTCTCTGACACAAAGATAAGTGTTCACAGATTTCTGAAGGTTATTTTAAAATGTCCTTGCTTTACTGCAAATTCCAGCCCTATGTCCTATGGACATTCCTGCTGCTCCCCATGAGGAAAGCAGGCTCACCTGGCTATACAGGTTTTTTTAGCTCTGCTGTTCTGAAAGTCAACACCAGTTGGTGCCTTTAAGGATATCCATCCACTGCTGAAGGAAGTTAATTATATGAGGGCAGCTAATCGCTATTCACGTATGAGTAGGAGGTTGTAAAACCACAGATGCCTTGTCCTTCAGTGAAAGTGTAGCTTTAGCTGTGGAGCACATTGGTCTTTCTTGTCTCTGCTTGCCCTGAAATTAACATTAATCAACTTCTGGCTCTATGCATTCAGTATCCCCCCAACCAGGTAATTACAGTAAATATCCAGAAGACAGAAAAAGAGATAATTTTTAAATTTATTGCTTCCAAGCTTCAGTGTTTGGTCACTCATTTCTTTTAGTATTGCATCCAGCACTCATTAGTCACATTGAAAGTCAAGGATGTGTGTGCCTAGAAATGTGTCATTTTTTCTAGTCCATCAATCAGTTAGTATAAGCTATTGCCCCTCCCTACACACCTGGCCTCTCATAAAATGATCAAGCATAGGCTGCATGCAAAATGCTCTCTGTGAGGCAGGAAAATCATCTCAGAACTCTTCTATGGGCTGGCATCTTTTGCAGCAACAGCCTTCCCTTTATACTGTTGAAAAAGGATATATTTAACTGTTACGTTACAGGCAAGTTATATGGAGAAAAGCAATAATATTTCAAATTATTACCACTTAGAAACCATCAAAATAGTTGCAAGCAGACAAAACCAAACCTACACAACTTGTTGTTTTCACAAAGTCTTAAGAAAGAGCTGGAATCTCAGTGGTAGAAGGCTTAGTTTAGTTGAAAGATGCCATATCCTGTGGCTGTGGGAATATCCGTAGGGCTACGAACCATGACTGGTAAGTATGAGATAAATTATAAAGGGTTTTTTTTTTGGAAAACAGGCAAGCAGCACTTTACCCCCCCCCCCAAAAAAAAAGCCCACTACACACACACACGACACCAAACCAAACAAATAAAAATCTCAAGACTAACAAATAAATAAATAAGTAAATAGAAAAAAGAACCAAAAAAACCCAAACCACAGAAACAAACACACACACACACACACACAAAAAAAAAAAAACAAAACAAAAAAAAAAAAAAAAAAAAAAAAAAACACAAAACAAACCCGAAACTGGCTGCAACTTCACGGAAAATCTTGCTTCCCCTTTCAGCCAACCACTGCAGGTAAAGGATGCTTTTCACTCATTGCTCATGATACTGACTGTAATTTGGGGTTTTCCCTATTTTTAGTCAGTGTATACAGTGCAAATTAATGTTACACAGAAGTTTCCAGCTCTGCATCCTCTGCAGCACATTTTTGTAGGAGCTGATGTGTAGAACAGTGTTGGTCCTGATAACATTCATAGGATGAGCATTTCCGACTCCAGATAAGAGTTTTTGACAGTTGACAGGTGGCAGGTTTTGTAGGGTCAGCCCAAAACTGAGAAGGAGGTCAGCCTATGCAGTGAAGCCTACAATTCTTCCAGTATGTCTAACACAGACTACACGTCTGCCTCGCCTCTCTGACTGCTACACTGTTCTCTTAGTTCTTGGACTCTGCAGGCTATTCAGCAAACTTTTCTTTCACTCTGATGTGTATCTAATGACACAAGGCAAGAAACAGCAGTGTAAGCTGTTTTGGTCATAACTACTTCCCTGCGTCTACCATTGGGCTAATGTCTGTTGTCCCTGTATCACTTTTACACCTCTGAAATTCTCCTGTGTCCCACACTCTCTATCCCCCCCCAACACAGCTCAAGAAGAGGCAGCACAACTTCCTTTTAGAAAATAAGCTTTGGCTTTGTTGTGTTTAGGTGTAAGAAGCTCTACAAGAGGTGTTCTCAGATTTAGTCCTGTACCAGACTCCTGACTGCCATCATCACAGCCATGTGTGTGCAGGGGCACTGAGCCTTACAGATGAATGGCAAGTCAACCCCAATGAAGTGCAAGTTCACCTCCAGGTCTCTGTCTTTAAACAGCTGAGCATCCATCACTGGCTTTGTTTCTCAGACCTTTTGCTGCTTTCTTTCCTCACACATTTGTGAAAACTGTGGATGCCACAAGGTAATTTTTTGTCATAGCAAATCAGCATAACAGAAGAGAAAGATGTTCATCCCACTCAGTGGGATGCGTGACTCAGGTACCGATAACTGATGAATCATCTAAAAGTCACCTGGAGTGCTTCTTGCATGAGCACTCAGCAAGGAAACCTTTTGATAATTGACAGGTGGCTCTTCACTTTCAGTGTCAATACTGAAAGACAGCTTATCATACTGTGTGGCATAGAAGGAAGCAGGAGGTTTGCTGCTCAGTTTTTTTCTCAACTGAGACAACAGCCATTACAGATCCAGAAGCTGTCAAATTATTATTTCGCTGAAGAATAACATTTTTGACATGACCCTTTAGCTCAGATTTAATAGTAATGATTGCTTACATACTCCCTGAAAATTCACTAGGTAGGAGACAATGTAGATTCATGACCAGATTAGACATGTCACTCAATATGATACATGCGGTATGCCCTTAACACTAAGGTAAAATAACAGAAATTTGACACTGACCCATTAGGTGTGCAACTGATACTTCAAATGAGGGACTTGACAAAAACAATAGCAAAAGTTTTTAATTACATGGGACTATTCTTAACATGGACTAAATTTTCCATAACCTCAGACTTAGGAGTCAGCAAGTATTGAGTATTGAGACAACAAGTATTGTGCCAGACAAAGGAAAAATAAATGAATTTGAAATCTATTTCTAAAAATAACTAGGATCTAAAATTTCCTAGTCACTGGTTCCTGCAATGGATTGGTCATCTTCTCCAGCACTCAACATGACAGATATCCTATGAACCAAATTGACTTGTCCCTTTCTTAGGAGTGCCAGCCGTTTGATTCATAATAGTCCTTTCTGTTACTGGGCCCAGAGAAAACATAACTTTTAAATCATTCATCCTACGTGGAAGCATAGTTGCACAGTCATTCTATTAAACTGTTCTTGCAGATCTGCAAAGTAAATATGACACTGTCTTCCTTCAACATGGAGCAGACAGGTTCCTTAATCCCACATGTTTAGCTCTGCCATTTCCTTGCCACTTACGACATAATCATCTTTTGAAAATGGTTTACCAGCCATGTTTTATATTTTCTGGAATAGAACGCCTATTTGTAATTTCGTAAAGTGACTGGAGCATCTATCCTCAAATACAGTGTTTTGCTTCATCTTTCCTGGATCACCTTCCAGTTCATTTCCACCTAAATAACTCATTGCTGATGATCCCTTACCTTGCCTTCACTTCATTACAAAGTATGTCATTCATTTTAGATCTAAATTTATCCCTTCTGCCCACAGACATAGTATTATCTGCCTGCAAATTACTGAAATCAGAAATGCTGAGTCCTAAGTCTGAGGTTATGGAAAATTTAGTACATGTTAAGAATAATCCCATATAATTAAAAACTTTGGCTGTTATTTTTAGCAAGTCCCTCATTTAAAGCATCAATTACAAAATTCACATGTCAGTGTCAAAAATATTAGATTTTGGCAGTTTCAGAAAGCAGGGTGAGCCACATATTTACAAAAGTAAATCATACCAGAGGGCTCAAAGTAAGAAGATACAGAGTTTGTTTCTGGGTCAGTCACCTCAAGTACACTTTGGTTGTCCGTTCCTGAAATTCATTACAATCTAATAATGCTCTGTGTAAACCCAATGGTAAACAACTTGGCCACCTTACTTTGCTTAGATTGATTCTTATAGGTTTTATCAATGTGACCAAGAATTGAAAGATCATGTAAGTGGAAACTCAGCCTCTCTCCTATAAGTGGCATACCACCTATAAAAGTTATTTCAACAGAGGTGAAGCTTTCAGAAGTCCTGTAGGGTATAATATGATTGCATAGAGACTGAAGGGTATTGTAGTAGATGGTCCATTAATTTTTCCTCTTATGGTCTGTCAATTCTTTCTGCTGTGACCCAGTGCTGATAGAGAAATACTGTCACCTTAGTCCCCTTCACCCACTTTGTCTTGATCGCTGTCTTTCTCTATTGGTAAATCCATCTCCGAGCTGAATAGTTCTGTGGTTGCCTGAGATGAGCTTTGGTCCCATGTCTTAACAAGTGTAGTAAGACAGGCCTGTAATTTTTCTACTTGCATAAAGAAATTAGAACAGAAAAAACTTCACATGCCAGGAAACAAAACTTTGCAAGTGCAAGTACAATTTAATTAAAGCTGAAGAGGGGCCTGAAGGAGAAAAATAACATATCATTAGCAGCTTGAATCTGGAGCTGGCCATAGGTCTGTATGTCAAGCCAGCTGCACTTCTGGTGTGAAAAGGAAGCTGGCCAGCGGCCCTTACCCAACTCAGTTACAGTCTTCCAAAACACACCCTTTCTCATGCCTCCTATCCTTGTGACACACCTAGCATTAAAAAAGCTTCCAGTAATATTGTGCCTCTGGCCTATATAAAATGAGAGAAATTCAAGTCTAAACTTGCCTGCTCTTGCTTTCGGAGGTAATAAATGCACCCTGCTGTGCTAATAGGAATTCTGCTTTAACACCACAAGGAGAAATTCTACCACTTCTGAACAACAAACATTTTTCACCTTTAGCTGCCTAATTATTTTTTTCTGATAGTTACCAGGCACAGAGTCTACTAGCTGCTTTCATGGTAGACAAAGATGACAAGCTTTTGTCCTTACCACAGACATTCAAAAGCCTGAAAGAACTTATTGGATCCTGAGCAAAATTAAAGACACAAGCTGGAGCCAGAATACTCCATACCAGCACTGGTGGAAAGCTATGAGATGTTAACCAAGTTGTCTTAATGTCAAAAGAGACAGCTGATGAGAATCTTCTCAACCTTTTCCATATTCTCTGAATCAAGCAAAGAGCACAGTCCAGACCTAGTGCTCAGGAAAGAGCAAAATTTGCAACCATGATTGGAAAGCAAGCTGGAATTGCAATGATCATCAACAACTTTCAGGAAAGAACAACTCCAGCTTGGTATCTTCCCACCCTCTCAGCTCCAAACTCATCTACCTGCATTGTTCTCTTTGAGTTTCTTCAATGTAATTGATGAGTATTACTGAAGGGAGTGGTATTTTGAAATGCCTAACTTGACACTGAGACAATTATCTATCTTTTTTTCCTCATTGGTCATCTGGAATGAAAGAAGATGTTGAGAACAGCAAAAGGAAGAGGCCTTTTAGAAAAGTGTGCATGGAAAGGATTCATTCCAACAACATAATTCTGCATTCTTGTGTATGTGTATCTTTCACTGCAGATTAGAAATGAAACTGGAAATATCCCTTGTATAGAATGTATGCAATGTATACCTGTATAAGTGAATCCACTTACTTAATGCATTCATGGGTAATAATGTGTCCTTTATACACATTCCATAAATGCATTCTCTTTTCTTCTCCTTTAGAAAATTCCTGAAGAACCAGGTGGCCACAGAAGTTCACACCTCAGCTGGATAATAACTGTCACTAACAGATGTGAGATTGAAAGGATGGCTACCAGGTGGCATCTCCAGCACCAAAAGCTGAGGACAAGGAGCACAAGGATCACAGTGACCTAGTGTCTGGCTCAGCCACTGAGGGGAAACATAATGTTGGTTAGCTAACAGTTTAACGAGACGGAAATGTAGGACTAGAGGACTGGTTCTGTACCCAACCAGGAAGTATGGACAAGACCAACCTGTTCCCAGCTGGAAAGAAGTGATCTGAAGAGAGGTGAGCCATACTGTGCCTCTTGTTCTGGCCAGAGGACAGGCCTTAGTCCTGTGTAATTTACTAGCACAGGTATAGCCAAAGATTTCCCACCAGTTGCCCTATTTAATCATGGGTCCCTCTTCCCTCTCTGAGGCTTTCTCTTCTACTTTGTGGTACCTTACCTGTGGGTTATTCTAAGTTAGAGAGCACAGCCCATTTCTAGAGGAAGGACCATGTCTTGAGCTGTCACACAGGCATTAGCTCTGTAGGGCTCCCATGTATTTCTGGCCTGTTAGACTCTCTCTCTGTGAATCACGGCAGTAGTTCTCTCCTGTTCAATTAAACATGAATTCAGTTTACACACATTTAAGAAAACCTTAAAATCTGGAAACACTGTTTATGGGATGGAGCACAAAATGAACACACCAGGTGTACAGAGCAAACCTTTTCATCATCACTTCTCACTTCATGTTTTTCTTTAGACTCTGATCATGAACATGATCATGCATGGGTTTTCCTCGCAAACTAAGTATTACTTCTTAAAAACAGAAAGTGAAGTATACACCAGTGTGTATTACATGGATACAGCTAAAACACCTATACAGATGAAATACAAAGTGGAACTAATTTGAAAGTTACCAGAGGAAGAATATGCTGGGAAAAGAATAAGAAAATCCCATATATCAGGGAAAAATGAGAGAAACAGACAAAGGGTGGTGCAGAGAAAAACTCATCTGTTTCTAAATGAGTGCAAAATTTTTTCACCAAATAGTTTCCTGTTTAATTGTTGCTATGGGATTCAGTTAATGGGAAATGCAACGAATGTCAGTCCACAAGATGATGGAAAACAGGACTGGTCAAACACCTTTCAGGTCATTAGAAACAGACAAATAGGTATGGAAGGAACTTTACAGCTCATATCCTCACTGAAGTATTGTTTGGTTGGGGAAGGTAATTCAGTGCATAAGATAGACCATAATGTGTTTGACTTAGCACAATTCATTAAAGAGCAGCACCACACAATAGCTGGCTCTAACTTTAAAGCTGGCCTTGTTTTGAGTGGGGGTTAGATCAGATGAGCTTCATAGGTGTCTTACAAGCTAAATTACCCTACTGTAATATGAATAGAGTGATGATAAACAAGCAAAGGATTAATGGAAGGAAAATCTCAAGAAGTCATGAGTGAAGATGAATGCTGCTCATTGAATAAAGATTTCTACAGGGGAGGATGTCAGGCAATATACTCTGCAAGGTTTGGATGATGATCTAAGACCTAATGCACAACTACAGCTGGTTAAAATTTGTAGATTACTCTGATGGGAGAAAGGGTAGATAATGTTGCAGACGGAACTGCAGGAGAATCCACCTGGCTTATTTTTAAAGACACCTTATTAGAGTTAAGAACAAAATACACATGCAGCAACAATGATTGCAGACTGGACTGGCAGAAGTAGGGACCATTATATGGATAGCAGTAAGGCTGGGGAGGAGTTCAAATTCAAGTGTTCAAGCACTGCTGCAGAAACTGCCACTGTGATTTTGTGACCAGAGGTGAAGGTAGAAAACCCTGGAAGGAAGGGGGGGAGAAAGAAGGGAAAACTGTTAGAAATAAGGAGCTGAAAGGCAGTTGTCAGAAAAGTAATCCCTCGAATAAAAAAGATCTACAAAAGTTATTCAAGGGCTAGATAAGGTACCTTAAAATCTAAATGTTAGCAAGATCAGTCTGTTTAGCTTCTTAAAAAAAAGACTGAGAGATGATTTTATTGCTGTGTTAGCACTTTCATGAGAAGACAATACTAGATAGAGAAGAACTTCTAAGCAGAGAAAGGCAGAATGAGAACCAGTGCCCGCAAACTGAAACCAGAATGTGCCAAAGAGACACAATTTACCTTCTATCATTCTTTTTTTTCCACAGAAAAAATAGAAGTGAAAAAATGATGTCCACTAGAAAATGTCGTTGCTGTTCGTCTCTTTCCTAGATAGCCTTCTATGTGGTAGCAGTAGAATTTCATAGCTTCAAAATAAAGTAGATGGATAAAATGCAGTGGCCCATGATCTATGGCTAAGATTCCTGGCCTTGCAAATTAATATACATTTACTGTAATGATCTGCTTTTTTTGCTTCTTTCTGATCTTCTTTAGAGTTGCTTGTTCCCATCAAACATCTTAGTTGTCAAATCCTTCATGACATTGGATTCAAACTCCTAATAGAGTCCTGTTATTGAACAAAGGGGTGAGTAGCACTTAAAGCACAAAACAGTGACTTAGGAGTTTCTTGCTTTGTCTTTGCTTTCCTTGTAACTACTGATGGGTCACTTGGTTCCAGTTTCTCAGAGGTATTCAGGTGGCTTAGTGTTCTCTGAACCCACAGATTATTCTAATTGGAGCCAAATGTCTCAATAGACTTGGGTCTGAAATTTCTTTGTGCAGCAACATAACTCCACTTCAGACACAAGTCAAGGAAATAGCACTGTAATACTGCTGCACCATGGCTAGTGAGTAGAGTACCTCATAACATGCTTTAAGTGTTACATAGGTCACTTGATCATAGTCTGTTACAAATGCATGCTCCCTACATGATTAGAGTCATAATTTGCCTCTAGCAATTTCCTTTATCTTCTCTGTGTTTTGGATATTTTTTTTTTTCCTTTTTAAAAGTTTCTCTGAAAGCAAAACAGCAGCATTTAATTAGGGCTGCAATTTTGTCCTGGAATTTCTAATGAGGTGTCACCTGGTGTTCAGCTCAAAAGTCATGGAAATATCAACATATGAACCATAGCTTTATCTCCACTGTTTTGAACCCCAAATAATCTCTATTTTTTCACTGTAGTGTAAATTGGCAGGCTTGATTATATTCTTTCAACACCAAGCATCAAATTGGAACATTTTCATACCACAGCCAGATTTCAAAAAAACAGCTTTTCCAAAATTCCAAGGAAATATCAGTGAGATACTTGGGCTGGAGATTCAGAACACTGGTGGTGTTAGGTGTCTGTGTCGGACTTCCATGTCAGGTATGCAACACTAATGATATCTCTGTGGTTCAGCTGCAAAAAACCCACTTTTCAAAATCTGGTTAAAAAGACATTGTGAAGTTTGTTAGAATTGAAGATGCATTACATTTTGCCTTAATGAAATATCAGCAGGGCATTTTGACCTGCTTTGCTACCATGTTTTTAAAAGAAAGCACACAAAATAATGGAATATGAGGAAAGTAAACAAAAAAACCTTCTTATTTTTTTGTAGCTCACGATACTTCAGTAATAACTTTTTATAAACAGTTGTCCTAAAAGTGTTAAATTAGATCAAATATATATATAAGTATGTGACATCTGAATTGCAAATTGGTGACACAACAATCAAGTGGCAAGAATTTCTCACCATGAGTCTGGGAATTCACATTATTCATGAGAGGTAAAATCACCAATGACTTATACAAGTGATCCCAGATAAGTATTGAGGTATGGGAGAGTGGATGCAAATTTCAAATTTCGAAGTCTTTGCTTATGTTAGCAACCTGTTACTTCTCCAGGTATTCCCAGTACCTTCAGCATGAATCAGAGCTCGTCAAACAAATAATACCTGCACAAAAGTGCTCTCTCGAGTGTAGCTTTAAAACTCTTGCATTTGAAGTCCTCTCAGGACAAACCACCATTTTAGGGAAAAAAATCTGGATCACAAAGCACTGTATACAGCTTGGACAGTCAGATGCATTTCTCCAGCTCTCCTTGATCTGTTTTGCTAGTATTTTACCCCACTGTTCCTTAAATGCTGCCTAAGTCTTGGGTTTGGACTCTGTAGAGCAGCTTCCATATTCCCATCTTGCAAGCTCCACTCTCAAAGCAACACCAATCTTCATTTTTGCCATGCATACGCACCTAAACTCGTGAGTCAGCTGACCTTCTGCAGATACTGAAGGTGCTCCTTCTAAGGGATGTTCTAACTTATCACATAGACAAAGCCTGTAGAAACGCATCTTCACATACTCTTGAGAGCACAGTAGCAGAACAGCTGTACTTGGCCAGACAGAGTCAACTTGACAGATACCTTCTGAGAGCAGCAGAGGAGGACACTAAGAGAAAGAGTATACAGGCAGCTTCAGAATAGAAATCTTTCCCACATCAGTCAGTATATGGACTTCCTGAGCCAAGGGTTGCATCTGGATTGTCTCTTAGGTGTTGAAAAAAGACTGGAGAAATAGATAATCAAATAGGAAAATAGTTCACTGATACCTTTTATCTTCCACTTTAACCGCTCACATACTTTTGAATTTCCTATTTTGCACATCCCTTTCACAGCAAAGAAACATGCAATAATCTCTTGCTCAACTCCAGGATGCAAAAAATCCATTTTCCCAAACTAAGTTTTCATTTACACTAACAAGAAGCTCTCTGTGTGTTCTTACGAAAAAAGAATCACACCATAATACTGTTTTAAGATTATTATTTGACCATCTCAGTTCTTCTTACAGAATTGATGTCCATTTCTCTGGAACTTACGCCATTGAGAGTTGGATCCTTGAAATAAATGAATATATATTAAACAAACAAACAAACAAACAAGCACCCCGTTTCCTGACCTTAGCACAAGAATAGACATGTTTCCTTAAGAGTTTTCCTCATAATCATTTCTTTCCTAATGAAGTGTATTTTCCCATTCAAGAATCAGGCTCATCCTCCTTCCAGGCACTCGACCAATTCATTCATGCAACATCTGTATCCTCTGATATTTCCTGAATCATGAGGGTTATTTGAGGTTCTCTCCAATTTCATATGTATTCACAAGCCAAGTTTGCCTTGAGGGTTTCCTTTCAGGCATAGTTACCAAATACGTTCATGATCTAACACTTCTATAGGATTTCCTACTGGCCTTGCTGCTAAGCCAAAAATTTACTTCCCGGAAATAGTAACCGGAATAACAATTTTGTTGGGTTGCAGATTCCTGTATTCTACACATGCTTTGTTTCTTCTGGATTTCCAGACCTCCTTAGAGTTTCCTTTTCCTGGCCTATAAAATGGCAACTCCTATCCATTTCAGCAAGCTGATAATTTTCTTACAGGATTCCCTATGTAGGGGTGAGCAGAACATTCTAGTAAAGGAACAAAGATTCCCATATTTCAGGAAAGGAAATAAGCCTTGAGAAGACATTTAGGTGCCTAAATTGGTGAATATGTGTTCCTCTACAACATATAAAGAGAAGGTTACAGGGAATGGACAAAAAAGGGATCAATCAGCAAAGCAAGCCATTTCTCAGCAGACAGAGCATGCTGTGAAAGGATGGTAACTGCCAAGTTTCAAGCTGATTTAGTCCAGCGAAAGAAATTAAAATGTACTGTGAAAAACATCAGACAGTTCTTCATTTGGGAGGCTGCAAAGGCACTGCAAGTAGTCCAGATGTGACTATAAAACTACAGTAACCACTGTTACTATCATGAAGACTATCACTACTGTAGTTTGGGCAAAGAAAACAGTTTGGCTTGCTCAGCATTAAAACAAAAGCAGAGAAGGGGCAGTACTGCTTTTTACAAAAGGTGAAGAAAACTTTTCAAGGGAAAACATTTTCCTTTTGCTGCAGGGAAAGAACAACTTGTTTATAAATTAGTAGAGGCTGGCTATGCATTCACTGAAAATGTCACTTGGAAATAAAGTCTCTAGCCACCCAAAGGAAATGGTTGCCGAACATCCCCTCTTTCACAATACTGGGGTAAAGAAACTCACTGTTTTTAAGGAAGAAGTGAAAGGAGTTCTCTTTTATATGACAGACGTAGGCTATTGGATACCACAGCCCACCAAATTCCTTCAAGTTTTATACCTTGAAATAAAAGCAAAACTGAGGACCAAATATAGAAGTGCTAGCTGAGATGCACATCACATTCAGAGTTTATAAAAGCAGCAATTTCAGGATCTCCTGAAAGACTACACACTCAAAAGTGCATACACACATGTTGCAGGGCTTAATCCAAAACTGATTTCCTCTTTACTCAAAGAGGAAATTGCTCTGATTGCTAAGGTAACTCTAGCTCTCAAGGCACCAATGTGTTTTAATAGATACCTTCCCAGTTTTTGGCATGATACAACTCATTCAACTATTTCCTATACTTGAATTCACCAACCAGTTGAACAGCATCTGTGAACTTGTTCACATTGCACTGCTGCAGCTTTAGTGCCCTGTTAAGCTCATACTATGTTTAGCTGTATGTCAGAAATTTTATATGGCAGCTGCTATGGAATTGTATCATGTGGAAAAAGCAGAACTGAAATGTGTGTGTAACATACTTTGAAGAAAAAGCTCCATCAAAAACTTGAATATAGTTAAATATCATTACTTGTTTGAAAAAAAAAAAAATCCCCAAACTTGAGATACTGCAAACTCCAGGATTGCATCATAAATTCAAATGTATTTCTATCTCTGCACTCAATAATACAGGCTGTATGGAATCCTAAGTTGCCTAATAGAAAAATCAGAGACAGGCATCATAATTTGCATTGCATTAGTTCCATCTCAAGAAAAAAAATGGAGAAAGGTAATGAAATGGAACAGCTCTCATATTAAGCAGCTAGCTATTAAAGCTAGAAGAGGAGCAGCAAATAAGCTGAGATGAGGGAAATCAAACCTACTCATTCAATGGCTTAATATCTGAGCAGATTAATGTTACTGAAATGGCAGCGATTTTTGATCATGGGAATGAAGATGGGAAAAGTTTTTTAATATTTTTTTCTTTTTGTTCCAGCATTTATATTCAAAATGAAAATTACGTGTTGATACAGCCTTACCCTGGAGCTGCTCAGTTTTAACACTGCCACCTATGTGGTCCCAGACAAGTTACTGCCCCTACACTTCCAAAGATAGCTGTGTGTTCCTCTGCTTGACGCTGCTAAACATCTGGATTGCCCCAGTAAGAAGACTGAAATAAGGTAAGGTAACATGTCATTAAGTGAAACACCATAACATACTGAGACAGACCAAAGATATAAGGTCGCCCCATACCCTGTCTCTTAAGAAACGCGGCAACAGACCTTTAATGAAGTGCATAAAATAAATGTGTAGGGTATTCCTAACACAATGACCTATGTCTCAGCTGTTCAGCTCAGCTAAGAAGAAAACTTATAGATTTCATTGGGTGCCTTTGGCAAGATTTTGGTAGTGGGGGGGGAGGAGAGAGGCAGTCCTGCAGGGGTGATCTCTGAAGGAGGAGGCCTGGGGCTGCCCAGTCACAGCCAGATCTATCTTGACTCCACAACAGTCCCGCAAAGGGACTGTGGCCCCTGGAGGACCCACACTAGAGCAAGTACTCCCTGAGAATACTGTGGTCCATGAAGGACCCACACAAGAGAACAGGGAAAAAGTAAGAAGGAAGGAGAAGAAAAAAAAAAAAACAGTAAGGAACAAGGAGTGGCAGAAAGAAACTGCTGCACCCTGTCCCTAATGCTCTGTGCTACCTGTTGCCTCATCAAATAGACTGAGCATAACCTGTGGTGACAACAAGGGCAAGACACTAGGAAGGGGAGAGGAAAGGTGTTTTCCTGAGTGCTTGGATCTTAGTCATCTTTGCTTCTCAACACCTGAATCAGTGTTTTTATTTACACCCACAAATTTTCTTCCTTCTCTTCCTATTTCTTCCCCTGTCCTGCTTGGGGGAGCAACTGAGGGAGCAGCGGGATGAGTGCTTAGCTGTCAGCCAGGGTCACCCACCATAGATTCCAGATGTGTGGAACATATCACACGAACCGCAATGCAGGAAGTTTTAATGAGGAAACACATTGATTCAAACATCTAAGTGCGATTTTATTGATTACTCTATAGCAGTTGTGTATTCTGCCTCTTCTGCTCCTCCGAAGTTTCATTTCAGATACCAAAGCGTTACGCTGGGTCCTTCTTTTATCACAGAAGAGTCTGACGCTTGTGGTCTGAGTGGTATTGTCTTGGTAATAGAGCTCTACCACACAACCAGTATCTAAAGACAAGTACATTAATAGCTGATATGATCAAGCATGGTTGTGATGGTTGGATGAGTTCCTAAAGCAGACGTATGGGCCAGATCCACGTATGGACTAAATGTCATAACTCAATTGGTACCTTCCAATTTTTCTGCCAGTGGGGGCACAGTTCACAAGCTCTGTACTCTCACTAGAGCCTGAGATATATAATAAAATATATTTATTATAATAAAACTAATCATGTTGGCCCTTTCTCATTGTTGAACAGAAGAACACATTTAGATATAACACCACTAGTAATAGAAGGTAGATGAGGGGAAAAGGCACTGTGTTTGTTCATGGTAGATTATGCATGTGCTTGCTAACTCTGTGATGATCATTGAAAAAGAATAGTTCATTTTGATAAAGTTGAGAATTTTTGGTCATCACCCCAGGGGCTGACTCTTTAGATCTTACTAGTGCTGAACTTAAGTCACGGGACCAAAAGTGACTTGCTGGACAAGATTCTCAGCTGCTGGAAACTGGCATAGATCCACTGAAATTAAATGGAGCTATGCCAATTTATACCATCTGGAGACCCAACCCAGCATGAATAAATGTTAAGCAGTTTTTGAACTAGGAAAATGATTCCACTTCTGACTCGTCTTCCAAAATATCCTTAATAAATTTCCTAAATGAATTACAAAATAATTAAAAGGAAAATACTGCAAAACTCTGGCCAAGGAAAACTTTCAGCATCTGTCCTTTCAAATATATTGAGGACTTCATTCTTGTAAAAGAGATCTTAATTTCTTTTGTCAGATGATTGTGAACATCGCCAGGAGATTCACAAACTCAGGAATGTTTACCCACCGTATCCTTCGTTGTGAAGGCAGTTAACCAACGCAGGTCTGACACAGAACAATCTGGCATGAATACCAGAAGTGTGAGGGTTACAGTGACTTCTTGGGCCCCAACTCAATGAACTCGGCATTTAGCTGCATACCATTGTCACACCTCAAATGCAGATGCGCCTGGGACATGATCGTTTGTGGGTAACATTAAGTTATCTCAAGGGAACAAGAGAGAATTTCAGAAGACTATAAAAGGAGATAAATTACAAGGGTACACAAATACACAGTATAATCACACTATTTCACTCTCTCCAGGGAAAGCATTTAGGTTTAAGCTGCTTACCAGCGGAATTTTACAGCTCTTGTCAATGTAAATTTTCTACAGTTACAGTGACAAGAAGATATTGAAAAAAGTTATCCTTCAAGGAAGATGAAACTGAAGTATAAAAGCTGTGAAGAATGCAAAAGATAGATAGGCTTGTTCAAAGGGTATGTCCTCCATAGTGAATGCTGACTTAAAATTGACTACACTCAGGGCAAGAAAAGGAGAAGAAAAAGATCTTGGGGATACAAGCCTCAATGTTGTTCACAGACAAAATGTAATTTTAGATAACCAGAGAAACACTCTGAAAACTGACAGAAAGAGAAACCAAGGTGATGACTGGAACTGGTTGACTAATCTGTCTCAAACTTTGCTATTTGTCACATCAGGTAACTTATTCATGAGCAATATTTTCTCGTAGCAATTGACTTACTCTTTTTATGTGGTAGTACCAAGCCTCAGAACAGCTCACAACAGGATCTTTCTGGATACTTTGAAGGGTTTTCTTAAGCAAGCCTCAGTGCTAAAGGCTTGGGATCACTAACCACACTGAGGCACTGGGCTGATAAACTGCCTAGGATGTCCAGAAATAAAGCTTGACCCTTGTCCTTCCAAGTGAACCAAAAGAAGATTACCTTTTTCTTAATGTTCTGCAGTGCAAAGAATTATTAGTATTAATGTTATTCTTATTTATGCTTAGAGACCCTCTTTTCTTGGTATTGTTATATGATGAATGACAAACAGATGATGACCTTGAGTGATAATCAAACAGTGATAACCTTGGGAATCACTCTATGATGTATTTAATACTTGACCTTGCCATCCCATGACATGTGAATACAGCTGTGTTAACTAGGACAGCACAGGTAGCAACTAGGAACATAATAAAAAACTTGCTTTTATGAATTTGCAGTCTTCATAGATAGAGAAATTTCATTTATCTAGAAATGTATAGAAATCAGATAATACAACCATATACAACCCCCCTGACTACTGTGAAATCAGAAATGTCAAAATTTGCATCTTTCTGACTCTTGTGGTCATTTCAAACTAATCTTGATATTTAAAACAATGTCAAATTAGAGGATGGTATTTGTTTTCAAACGTTTGGCATACATGTTTCTCCATTTCTTCCAAGTTCCATTTGGATTTCCAGTGCTGTAAAAGTAACCCAGAGCTAAACGTGCAGCCATACAATCCAACACAACCAAATCACTGGGTTCTACTGTGCTATCGCCTGTTAGACAGTGCTTACCCACATTCCCTTGTAAAACGCTCAAGATGTAAAGAACGATATCAAGGCTTCTGAGACTGTACTAATGAATTGCAATAAATCACCCACTCTCTCCTGGGGAGGCTAGTGTTTAGTACAAGATCTGAGATGAGGCTGAACATTTGAAGGTTTAATATGGAACCGATTCATAGAGACATCACTTAAATTCTGTGATAACAAGTGATAAAGACATATCCTGTGATGAACTCTGTGCATGCCAAGGTAGATGTTATTTGACTGCTCATTCAGATGTTTAAAAATAAACTACCACTCTTGCAAAATCTGTCTGCCATTATTTACAGTAACAAGCTGAAGAACTATTTGTTTCATCGAATGCCACGCAAAGGAACTTTCAGTAAAGAGATAAAAAAATTTAAAGCTTTTTTTTTCTTTTTTTAATCTTTGCTTAATTGTGTCTCCATTTTACACTACACTCTTTATTCTCTGCCCTTTTGACATAGCCAGCTGCCTTTCGGAGCTCTCTGAAGAAGCAGACTGGCTTCACGCTGTAACAGGCACCAGCTCCCCAAGCCTGGTCTATTGATGAGTCACATCGCTTGTGTGTGCCTGTAGGCACATCGCACAAGTTCCTATGCCATTTCCTTTCGAACTGCTGGGGAGGAGGTGGGGGGAAGTGTGTGTGAAACATAAACTACAGAAACAATGTTGGTATCAGAGTCTCCTGCCCCGCCATAGAGCACAATAACCAGTGACACAGTGGAATGTCTGGTTCAGAGGCAGTGCAGGTTCATCCTGTTATCGGCCGAGCAGCCTGGGGAAGTGACGTCAGGAGCACGGGGCTCTGGTTTGAAGACAGGGAAACACACTGGGACGTTTCAACACTCCCACCAAGGCAGGAAGTCCCTTTTTTAAAGGTTGGGGTTTGCTCATGCCAGTCCCCTGAGCCACCTCTTCCTCCAGCTGTCCATCCCCAATTCAGCCTGGGAGAGGGCTACCACCCTTGGCTCAGAGAATACAGTGCCTTTGGCCAGGCTTATCTAAAGGACACCAGACAAGCTGTCAGGAAGAAGAATTCCCGCACAGCCGTCACTCTGCAAACCTGTCTTTGAGCAGAAATTCTTTGTACTCTTGGCACTTACCAAATACGCCTTCATGTGCTTAATGAGGTTTTCCCTCTCCTGTTTTCAACTGCCATGCCACCATGCTTGCAAGGATCACTTTGTCCCCACAGACCCACAGCAGCTCAGGCAAGGCACGGGACAACCTCTCAGGGGGCCAAGCCCTCTTCTGCTTTTTTGGGTGTGCCAATGTGTCTCTAAATAGTACTGGTAGTTCTGCCCTTTCCAGACAGGTGTCTAAACCAGAGCTTAATTTAATAGCTTAGGTTAGGACAGCATGAACCTTTGGTGATTAGTAACAGCAGACCCTGTATCTGCTCTGGACAGACTGGTTCAGTTAAGTTCTCTGCAGTCTCACTCATAGGTGCTGCAGGTGAGGAACATAATTCATATAATTCATCTCCTTGGGCCGCTGAAAACCAAGCAGCCTGCTAAATGCTAGCTTAAGGGGTGATGGCCAAAACCAGGTTGGAATGCAGTTTCCCTTTTCACTGTGAGATTACTAGAGGGTCCAAGGTATTTCTGGAAGCCTTAAAGTGTTTTCTCTTATTATACAGTCCACTGTTACCCTGTAACAGTGGTAGCAGCAGAGAAGTATCTATCTGAGCTACCATGAGGGGCCACACCGCAACCTTGAGCTAAGAGCAGCAACAGCTCTTGAGAGCACAAGAATTACTTTTGGGGTAAACTTCAAAGACTGATCAAAACCCCAACAGGAGAAATTTACCCTTAAAACTTCTACCTTCTGCACAATGCACTGCAAGGTGCAAATCAGTGCATAAGTAACATCTTGAAAGCCTCAGGTTTCTCTCTGGTCCACCAGAACAGGTGAAGTAGAAAGTGTCACTGGTGATGTGTGTGGAAAGGATGGTCCTGAAGCAGCCACGTGCTGCACTCTACAAAACCCTGGCTACCTAAATGAATGGAAGTGCCTACACATATTGTGGCCTGATAGCTCTAGAGAAGCGATAGGTACTTCACAGTGCTCACAAGGAGCATGCAGAGAAGTGGTGACATGGATTACCCCTGGGATCAGAGCACATGGATTGAACACCTGTAACCCATCAGAAAAGGAGGTCATAGTGGCATCAGCAAGCACATAACTAAATCAGTGCTTTCCAGTTTGCTGCTTCTTGAAATGAAAGCAACTGCAAAGCACCCATTGCACTCCAAGTGATTGGTCCACCAGCAGCTCTGTCCATTATAAAATTATAGAATAACATTGCTAGAGCATTTAAAAGAGACTTTTTTCCCACATAACCCAAAAGCTGGAGTTTAAAATTCCTATTGTATGAACATTAATATGAAAAGAATGCTGTCTCCTATTATGGAATTGTGTTATAAAACTGGAATGCTGTCCCTGCCCCGTCTGGCTCACGATCATCTGGGCTTTGCCAAAAATCATCCTGTACCACAGAGTGTGTGTGTCTCACGACGGGAACTGCCTCCTGACTCACAAAGACAAGAGGCCGCAAATGTGTAAAGCTGGCAGAGGGTGTTTTTTAATCTGTCGGTAACAATCAGACGATGTGTTTAATCGGTCTGAATTCTGATCTCTACTCTATGTGCTGCCTCCCAACCAGCAAACTGCAGCTGTGTGCCTCTGCTTGTGAACTGCACCCATTGTCCCTCCCAGGAGACTGAAAAGAGCTCCAGCTAATACTCCTTTGTCTGCCCTTCTTTACACTCTTGGCTTTTAAGCAATGACCTAGAAACATTATGCCCAAAGTTCAGAGCCTTGGAAAGCTGTCAGGAGCCTTCCTCTTTGGTGCTTTGTGCTTCAGCAGCACACCTTGAAAGGGCAGTGTGTGTGAAGGGAGTTCCAAGCGTTCTTTGCATGCAGGAGGGCTTCTCTCTAAAATCCCTTCCTTCAGAGCAGCAACTGTAAAAGGAGATTTCAAAGGCCAAAACTTCACTGCAGCGGTGCCCATGTTTGGAACTGAGTTACTCTGGATATACGCTGCTTGTAACTCACTGGAGTTTGTTTACTGCATCAGGGATTGATTTCCTCTGGCCACGGTCTGAAAAATCGAGGTGTATTATTTTTTCAATGTCTGTGCATGTCCCTGCTTTACCAGCTTGTTTCTTGCATGAGATTTTTCTTTCCCCACTATTTCAAACCCCAAAGTTATCAAATTAGCTCAGGAAATGCCTCTTGGGAGAGCTTTTTCCCCTCATGCCCACAGGGCTGCATCATATGCCTCATAACCCTGGACAAGAACTGGTAAAATTGCTGGGGTATTTTTGAAGAGAACTTGTTCAATTACACGGAGCACATTCTAAGCCATACGGCCAAGTCCTCCTCCGCACAGGGGTGATGTAAGCACATCCAGGAAACTTGGGATGCCAAAAATCTCAAACTCTGGAGGAAATATTTGCGGGTCGACATGGCTGCAAATTGGTTGGAGTTTAGCAGCCTGGGAAGTGTTGTACTCACACCTTCAATCTGAGCCTGGAGAAGACCAACAAAAAGAAAGACATGGTTGTGCTGGTCAGGTCTCAGAATAGAGCCTTGCTTGGATGGGCTGAAACACAGCTTCTCAGACAAGGGCTGAAGAAAGTAACATATTTCCCCAGCTTGTGTGTCAGGAGGATGCATGAGGAAAACTCACAAGGTTAAGAAGACGAAAATTGCCAGGATTTTGCACTGACAAAGCTGGTTAAAGTCTTTGAATAGAAGAATGCTAGATGTAAATAAGAGTAGGATTGTACTACTCTGACAGCACTGGGACATGTGCCAATGGCAGATACCAAGGCAATAGATAGTCAGGAAATATGACACATGGACCTACTTGATTACTTGATAGATGCTTTTTAAAGCCTCTTGTCTGCCTTCACTCAAAGTTATTTCCGATGCAGTTCCCAAAAAGAAGGAATCTCTGGCAAAGATAAACAAGACTGAGCTGCCTTCCTCTGCAGGCTGAAGCAAAGATCACAAAATATAGTGCAAGTGAAGAAAGAAAACACAGAAGAGGAAATGCCAATCATTTTCCTGACTAATAAGTGCTAGGAGGAGAAATCCAAGGTTCATGGAAGGACCTGTGTCTCTATGGAGTCTGTACATTTCTTCTCCCTGCAATTCTCTGAAATCCACAACACTGACAGTTCAGTTTTGCCAATTATGCAACTTCTTAATGCTTTTGTTGCTTTTATAGCATGTGTCAGCTGAATGTGCAATCAAACCAAATACGACTACAATAATAAAATAACCCCCATTAACTAATTATCTTAATAACAACTCTGTTAAGAGTCAGACATCTGATAGGAGAGATAGAAGCAATAATAAAAGAGCACTTTCAAATGCATGAACAGTCTTGCACTTCCCCGTGTGATGCTTCAAGGATATTAACTCTTGAAGTCCTAGGAGAGAAGTCTTGGGATGCACCAGAGGTTGAGCTTTTCTAGAGACTCTTAAGGAAGAACCACAGGGACTAAAACTAGGGAAAACTTTTGGGCTGGGAATGAGATAGGCAAGACATGCCTAAGAGATATTTCCTCTGTTGTCTGTGAGCTGCCCCCTGCTGCAGTACATTATTGAGCACGTGGGCTGCTGGGGATGAGCTGTACCAGAAAATAAACATAAGATTTATGGAGCAGGCTGTGTTGTGAGCTCAGACTGAATACATGCAAGGCATGAAGGGTCATCCCAGGAGATCTTCCCTGCCCTTCACCAGGCCTTGCTGATGCCAGCACACAGGAATACTGACATCCCCGTGGCTTGCAACAGCACTAGTCTTCCAAAATTGGGGGAAAAACACACTGATGTAACACCAACCACCACATCCTTCAGACCCAGCATGTGAGCTGAATCAAGGCAGAGATAACGCAGTGTCTCGTTTATCCTAGGAATCCTTCAGCAGTCTTCCAGGACTATCCCCAAGGGCAAGGGTAACTTTATCCTATGCACACAGACGGCACAATCTGTTCCACACTTTGGAGCCTGAAATCATCCCTCAGTGGCTGAAGTGACCTGATTGATGAAACAACTGAGCTGTGCTTGTCAGGATGGCAGATTAGAGAAACATGAAAGTCTATGATCTGGAATATATGACCCAAAAGTTGTTTCTGCACATGTGAACTAAAATAAAAACATGTCAAAGCAGAGTCTTCTTTCTATGATCACTCTTCCTCATGGTGGTACCTGCATTGAGCCTGAAACCACCAGCAGGTCCACTTAGAAAAAAGGCATGTTAGTTAAATGGGCTGTGTGGCTGATCTACAGAGCCAAATAGATCCAAAGGAACCACAACAGACCTGAGGGAGGATTTACACCACCAGCTTGGAGGACCCTGCTTAGGGGCCTTCACTAAGTATTTCCCTCTACAGTCAAACAAAACACATGATGTCTCCAAAGGTCACACAGGAGTAACTCATGGGTGGGTTAACACCTTTTTTCAATGGCTGCAGGGGAAGACTAGGGCAGTAATTACAAAGGCTAACATTAGCCTGAGAAGGCTAGTCTCCACAGGTTTCCCTTGTAGTCAATGGAGGGTGAGAGACAGCTTTGGCAGGAATTTCATAGCACCTAACCGCTTAGCACAGCTCCTGCTCAGATTTGCCCTTCTCCCTAGACTGTTCAAAGAGGGAGGTAAGGGAGAACGACCTGGATCAAAATCTCTTTATAAATAGCTGCCTCAGATACTTATTTATATGCACTATGTTAACCCATAGGAATATGTCAAGCCCCAAATCCAGCCCACAGAGGGCTGTGCTAGGCACAGCCAGTTATGATCACATCAGTGGGAATAGCTGTTTTGTGTAGTTCTGCATATGCCCATTTCCTTTAGACAGGTAAGTAACAGATTGTGTCAAACTGCTACACAGCATCTAGGTGTCCAAGTAAAACCTTTATTTCTCCAGCTCCTGCCTCTCCTCCAGCTGTCCTGTTGGCTCACACTGGAGTAGTGTGGTCCGTGAATGCCATGTGTCAGAGACAGACTCACTGTAGCAGGCAGGCAGAGGAAGAAGATGAAGGGCCGGTATAGCACCGCCACTGTCACTGTGACTGCACCAGGCTCTGACACCTCCATTTCCTGCCCAGTTTTGGTGTGTTTCTCAGGAAGCAGCACTCAGGATTTCCTCCCCGTTCAGACCATTTTCCAGGTAACAGGTGGGGTAGTGCTTGTAACGACAAACATTTGGGTTACTCCTTGTAGTTGCTGCATGTTTGAATGTTGCAGTTGCAAGCTGTCAAGTGAAATTAGATTTTTCATAGAATCATAAAATGGTTTGGGTTGGAAAGGACCTTAAGATCATGTAGTTCCAACACCCATTTTCGTGTGACTTGAGGCAGGACTTCTATAAGATGACCTGCTCTGTCCCTTCAGCCCAACCCACATTCTAGAGCTTTCCCACCACCAGAAACACAAGTGAACCACTCTTGTGAAATTCCTGAATAGGCAAGAGGCTTCCTTCTCTTCCTGTGGAGTTATCTTCATTATGGTAAGTGAAACAGGCTGGAGGAGCATCGATCTGCCTTCTCAGGACTTTCACAAGCATGCTCAGCCCCAGTGGTCCTCACGCCTGCTCTGTGGTTGGCAGAGCTTCAAGGCCAACTGCAGCCATGGCCACAGTGCAGGGGTCTCTAATGAGACCCCTTCCCAGGACAGGCAGTGCTAGCATTGAGACTGGCCAAGATTTTGCCAACAAACCCAAGATTTTCACCTCTACCTCCTGGGATGAATCCATGAACACCAGGCTATTGGGTAGATTGGGTATGTCACATTTCCAACTCCAGTGGCTAATAAAAAGTAGACTTGCATCCCACAGCACTTCAGTTTTAGTCAGGAGAGAGCAAAAGTCAGCCACAGGTCTTGTCCTCGAGTGTGTGGAGAACCCATGTGGGAGTGGATGTGTGGAGGGGAAAAGGCCACCTCGACGACAGTGTGAACTGAGTGGGTGAGAGGACTAGGAGCTCTCTTGCTCCAACAGACTTTCTCAGTCTTTCCTGGGTACAGCTGTCACTTCTACCTCAGGGTTGTTTACTGTGCTCAGAAAGCGCTAGGAAATGGAGGTGACCAGTGCAGAAAAAATGCCAAATGCTGAGCAATGAAGATCCAGAAATTTCTGTCTCACTCTATTTCAAGACATTCCAGGGGTATTTTGTGACCAAAGTCTGTAAAAATACACATGTGCAGGGAAGATGGGAAGTTAGCTTAAACCCGTAGTCATATGGCGCTTCCCTCTCCTTCACGTACCCCCTCATCATTAATGGGGTAAAGCAAAGACTTCACATCTTGGTGACCAGGCAATAATTTTTCACAGCCATCAGGCGTCAAAATGCCTTTTTAAAAGGACAGCATTCATAGAGAGTTCTTCTCTTTCCCTATCCCAGCTTCTCATTTCAACAGTCTCCCCAGTGAAGGGATAACATCCCAGTGATGCCAACAGCCCCAGACCACATGCAACACTAAATAAGCAAAATGTGAGTACTTTTGACATCTATCTTTTCATGGTGTTTAATAGATGGAAATGGAAAGCAGACATATGAGAAATCAGAATGACTTCGGCAGACCAGCTCTGCTTCCTAGGCTAGCATCTAAGAGCTCTTCTTCTCTACCAAGCAGCAAGGTGGTGGCCAGCCTTAAAACCAGAACCATGTGTCTCATTTATTGTCTTTTCTAAGGCCTGAACTCAACAGGAGATTTTTATACTCTAGTGACTATGATTAGCAGTGCAAACCACCCAGCACAGGGGCAACCACATTTTTCCCCATGTCTCAGAAGTGTGGATTTATAAAGCCTTTCACAGAAAATGTCAGTCATGGAGAGAATAAGTATGGTAAGTACAATTTACTCCCACCAGAATCCGATTTATTCATATGTATTAATTAGTCTTAATTATAAAAAACGCTACTGATAGTCAAGAATAAAAGAGTCACTTATAATGTTACTTTTGGCAAAAACAATGGTATGAAACTAGAAACCTGCTCCCCCTTCCTGCCAGAGATTAGGCTTCTCAACGTGCATTCCGGCAACCGAGTTCCTTCCAATTAAATGACATCAGGGAAGCATTAGAAATAGTGTGGGCCCTTTTTCATTGCTTCTTACGACTATCTGATTTAATGCTGAGCTGTTTATCAGCATAATCCCAACCTACATATCCTAACCACTGAGTCAGTATTTAACTGAATCTGTCAAACCAAAACAGTTGTATAGCAAATATTGCATGGGGTTTTCATCCTGCAGATTCAGAAACTTTGATTATTACTTATATTATTCTAACAACATGGGTCAGTGACCATGTGCTGTCTCTGGGCAGGGTCATTGCACTGGGCAAACAGAGAACAAAGATATATTGCACCCTGAACAATAAATGTTACAATGGTTTCTCAAGCAAAAGGTAGCAGACAGCATGAGGTTCAGAGGAAGTTTGAGCCACCATCCACTTCCACTACCACTGTGTTTATCAGAATTTTGAAATTTCAGGGTATCAAAAGTTTGAAATTTCAGGGAAAGCAGCCTGAAAAACAGAGCTGAGTAGTTTCTTCCCTTAATTCTGAGTTGTGTAAAACAAACTGCTGTTGAACTGCAGCACACACTAGTCAGCACATGTCTGCTACCTTACCCATGGCAGGTCTGAAGTTAACCCCCTCTCTGAAAGATGATCTTCCTCCAGCCAACGTACTTTGGTATGCAGAACCATGATCATCTGTGTGTTACCAAGGTCTGTGGTACAGATCACACTGGAAACTCAAGCTACATCCATCTCACATTTTTTCAAGTCTGGACCTATCCAGCAGAGAGCCAGTGAGGGCACCTGGAAGATCTGCAATAACTCTTTGAGCCATTTATTGTTCCTGAAGCATCATGGGTGCATTCAGAAGAGGGTGATCAGGGTTGCTGGACCACAGGATTCAGACATAAGAGGGAAGGCATGATTTGGACTGATCAGAACAGGCAGATGCTTACAGTCAAACCCACACTGTTGAATGAGTACCATAAACCCCACAGGTTCTGGTCAAAGCCTGCTCTGATGACCAGACCCACCCACCACTTATACTGTCAACATCTCACTGGGAGCCATAGCACATCCACTCCATACATGGATCCATGCTCTCCCATTCAGTCAGCCTGCAGGGGTCAAACCCAGGCTGTGTGGGAAGTATCACACCCAAAGCGTCAATTTTAAGTCAGGCTTCATGTCTTTTGCAACAAGACAGAGGGGGTCATTCCCAGACCTAAGGAGAACACTACACAGCTAAGCCACAAGGGCAGACAAGCTATGGCAAATCCAGTGCAACGATGCAGGCAGAAAACACGAGGGCAATAAGTTTAAACACGCCTTAGCCTGCCCTGAGGCTCTTCACCCCACAGAGCAGTAGATTGGTGTGAAAGGTGGGCTGGGAAGATGCTCAGGACCCCAGTGGGCATCACAGGGCATTGGAGGTAGGACAAAACCTGGGGCATGCCAGTCACTAGTGGCCAATGTCTGCCCTGGCATAAACGCGTTCCAGCTCTTCATCAAGTTGGCAGGTGTGCCCCCAACTCTCGTCAGAGCCCAAGGCCGCCCCAGGCAGCGCAGCCCAGGGAGGATGACTGCGAATGTGAGTAATTCTTGAAATTTGTGGGAAGGCTGTTCAGACGCCTGACTTCCTGCTTCTGCATGTATAGAGGAGGTGGGTTTGTCTAAAAGAGTGGAAACAGCATAGACTGATGCAGAGCCCCCTGCACTGGGGCAGAAGAGCAGAGAGCCCAGGAGGGCTACAATCAGTGAAGTAGGAATGGGGAAAACACAGATAACTGTGCAAGGTGGCAGTGCTGACACAATAGTGCAAAGAGAAACCTACAGCTGGAAAGGAGCTCATAGAGAGGAATTCCCCTTGGACCAAAGGGGAACCAGCCACTGAAGTGAGGCTGTGAGTCACAGCTAGTTTCCCATGGTACTGCTGGAGGAGGCAAGCACGCAGTTACCCCTGCCTCAAGGTCAGGTTGCATTATTTCAGTCCAGCCAAAAAGCTTTCTAATAAAGGTTAATCTGGATGAGAATGCCAGCTTTATATAATAGTTCATCATTTAAACATTATCATCAGTTCTCAATGGAGTTTGAAAGTCTGCAGTGAAGGAAAACATTTTGTTTTCAATGCAGCCAGAGAATTAAATAGGCTTTCCGTCTATGGAAGCTATTTGCCTTATTCTCCAAGGCACCATAGGTTGAACACTTGAGGTTAACATGCAGAATCTCTTCCCAGCAACTGGAGCCACTTTAATATGAAATGCATCATTACAGAGATAGGGCCCTGGTGATGGATGACACTGACAGATCACCGGAGTAATCCTGATGGAAGCTGGTGCTCAGAGAACTCACTACATTAATTTGCAAGCATGTCATGATTGCTCTGGGTTTATTTTTAACTAAAATATCCTGTCCTTCAGCAATCTATGCCAGGGATACCCTGACTCTGCAGATTGTGCAGAGCAAGATCTGAAGCATATGCTTCTGTTTTCATCAGCCCAAGGATTCAAGTCAGGAGTACTCAATATTAAAGTAATGGCTGGTTTTTTTCCATCTCTGCTCCAAGTTTGACCTTCAGCGACCACCGGTAAGTCCAGATCACATATAGTACATTCATCAACATGGTACTGAAACAAAGTAGATAAAGTTAAAGAAAGATCATCTGTTCCATCACCCTTATCCCAGTACAGCTTTTTTGTATATAGCACCCATTGCTAACAGAGTTCTCTCTAGTTCAAGAACATATTAATACCACAGAGGTGGACACTTACAAATAAGCTCACTTCTGTCTTACATGCTGAACTGCCACTGCCTGTGGCAGAAGGTACTCTCCAACTTGTCAACTGCTGCAGCTCAACCATCAGTATCCAAGAGGTTTGATCCATTTGAGATGATGAAAAAGCTCATATAGGTGTACTGCAAGTGTCTTGACAAGTGCACAGCAAGGAAGCAAATGAAAGCTGGTGAAAACAGGAAAAACAAACATCTGTTTCACAGTTCATGGCATGTCCCATGATCCCTGGGAGAAGAATGAGGTGTAAGTACAAGGCCATTCAGAGCAGGGCCCAGCGCAAAATAGAGCCAGCTTGGAGAAAAAATCTGGTCAGCAGAAGCTTGAAGGACAGATGACTAGTTTGCTCTCAGTAAAATCTCCATCAGGTGGTTTGGAGTCAGCATAGCATGAACTGGCTCAGTTACAAAGTGGAATCACCTTCTGTGCATTCTGTGCACTCTCCTGGCTTCCCAGTTCAACGTTTGCTGTTGATCACTTGCTGTGAGTTAGACAGCAACTAGACAACTAGCAACTAGCAACTAGACAATAAGGACTCCAGAGACTCTGGGGTCCTGCAGAACTGCGGCACCCATGAGTTTACTACCAGTAGTGTAAAAAATAAGCAGGCACTTGCAGGAGGTTACAGAACTACCTACTCAGCTGGGATGCTTAGATAGGATTTGTCTCATCCTGCTTAACATGCCAACACCAAAGACACTTATATATGAGACAGTAGCCTGGCATCCCTTTATAATCACTGGCAGAGAAACATCATTTTTCAGCATACAACTCATCTGGGCTGCTTTGGACATCTGTGTGAGGATGTGATAAATTATCCCCAAGAGATCTTATTTCTCTCCATGGACACAGAAGTAGCAATGTTAGCACAGAATGTCATGGTACTCATGGGGATAGAAGAGCAGGAGCACTGTCCATCCATCTCCCAGTATCAGAAGGAGTGGGCAAGGAAGTCAGCCACTCTCGGAAATATCTTGGGTCACCCCAGCATGAATCAGCAGAACTCATGAAAATTTAGCAAAATTCACAGGCAGTATTTCTTCATGTGTACAACTGTAGCTCTCATTAAGGCTCTAAAGCAGCTGGATATTTTTGGATACAAGAGCTGCTGAGGATATGCGTACTAGAACCACTTCATAAACAGGTGGGTGGGAAATAGATAGCAAGTGCAAAAAAATCTCTGTGTCTATAGGCGATTTTTTAATTTGTGGTGATATAAATGGTGAAAACGGTTGTTATATAAGCTAAATCTTTTCAACAGATGGTAAAAAAAAGAAACATCTAACAGTAAAATAAAAGGCAGATATTTGCCAAACTTATACACAAGAACCTTAAGGAAGGAAAATGTTCTTGCTTGTGTACAGCCAAAAATCAAATGAAGAAATAGGCTTTGATAACCGCATAAATGAAAGCCATGTGTCAATGAATTGAGTTTGTGAACCTGGAATAGAAAAAGAAAAGAAAAAAAAACCAAACCCACAAAAAGAGATGCTGTCATCATAACCAGTTTCTGGTTCAAAGGCAGCTCCCCAGCAGTGTTTAACTCACATAAAGTGAAGCTAAGAGAAGTCCAAGTTTCCACACAGCAACAGGGAATACAGCATTGTGCAACAGCTTTTCCAAACCAAATGTACATTCAGACATTGCCCAATCAAATGATAGCCAACAATGTATGCAACAATGAACTGATTGAATCTTATTATACACAACGCAAATGACGCTATTAAATGCCTTAATCTTGGAGCTGACAGAATTGTGGCATGGCATTTTGCGAGCACAAGTTATAATGAAGCAGTGGTATTACACACACAAGCACACACACTCTTTCAACTTCTAACACAAAACTGGAGGCTGGAGGAATGGCATGTGACATCATCAGCCAAGATTTTTCAGGCATAAGGAATTTTCTCACACAACCAACTGTAGATTAGGAAACTATCCAACTAATTATGGCTAATGGAGAAACATTTCTCTTCATCCTGTGAGAATTTTCAACTAATATTTTCAGCCACACATGACAGTCGTCATGTTTGGGATTGACCTGGTGAATTCATAAAACAGCAGAGCTGCCCAAAGTTTCTGTCAAGTCCATGCAGAAGACTGGAGAGCACCAAGTGTTCTCCATTGGAAGGTATCTTCACAGACATCAGGGAGGACTTCGATCTGATTCTCCTCCCATTTCTATGAATCAGTCTGAAGAGGATTTTCATTAAAGTCAATGAGAAGAGAGAGAGTACAAAACAATTAGCATGAAATTAAGTCATGTACTGAACAGCAGTATTCTCACAAGAAGGACAGGCGCATTTCGGGAAAACACAAACTAGCCAATCACAAGTTACTGTAATGAGGGTGGAGGTAAGTGGAAGTGCACAGTATCTATATGAAGTCACACTAGTTTATCTGATAGTTCTTTTTAAATCTATGAATCTATTAATTGCTTCAGTTTCAAGAGAGGAAAAGATCAGCTGCTCAGTGAGGACGCTGACATTGTCAAGACACAGCACCTCGACCACATTAGTAGCACACAGCCTGACCCTGGAGAGTGTGCTGTGCACTCTCAGTGGAGACAGCTCCATTGGCACCCCAGCTCCCAGGGCTCCTGAGAGCAGACCTGTCTTCTGTCATGCCCATTATACCCTCACTTACCTGATGCCAAACCTCTTAAATTTGTCTCGATCCATTTAGAATCAGCCTTATAAAAGTGGTGTTTGAAGAAAACTGCATTTAAAACCAATCCATGCTGCACAGATGAATAATTCTGGATTTCAGGCAGTTTTCTCTGCAAACAGGAGTTAAATTTCTTTGGTAATAACCCCTTTTGACTTGCCCACATGTAGACGGTAATTATTACTGCTTTTTATGGCTAGGGTATTTTAATCCAAACACATCTCATTCCCTCTCCCACATAGACTGTCTTTGAAGCAACAATAACAAGTACCAGCTTCCCTAGGCCAGTTTTCAAGTTTGCCTCAGGCCTGAAACAGTCAGAGAAGACTTAGTAGGTCAGAATTGGATTTCCCAAATATGAACAATTCCAGAAAAAAGTTTTTTTTTTCTTATTGTTAACATATTAATCATTGGAGAAAAAGAGAAGTGTTGGGGGTGGACATCTTCCTGAGTGAATCCTATATGGAAAATAACTGCACAAAATGATCTGGCTTTACTGAAGTCAATGGGAGTTTTGCCACTGCCTTCAGTGGAGCCACAATTTTATCCACTGCTCCAGAGTAACATCTCATATGTCACCATTTACTAGTAGCAGAAAAGAGTTCACCACTGAGCTTCCCATTACCATATAAAACATAAAGGAAAGCTGAGGTGTCATTGCGGGGATCTGGCAGCCTCACAGAACTCATCCAGATTTGTTTGCTTTTAATTACTATTAGAGTCAAGGGCACTAAAAGCTGTGTGGAGTCTGGGAACAAACTGTTTTGGTTGCCCTCAGACACACATTATCCCAGCACAGCCCTAGCAGCCATGTGGTAGCGGTACCCAGCCAGAGGAGCTCCATCGGGGGGCCTCATCTATTTCCAACTAAAGGGGCCTGATGCCTCTGCTTCCTCCCCTATCCCTCAGCACCCTCCTGGGGTCTGCATGGGAGGATGATGTATCTCCCTGCAGACCCAGGGGTGCTTGTTCAGGCTTATTTCTAAGTTCAGGCTGAATGCTGTCATGACCCAGCCACATATTTCCTCAGCACGTACCCTGGGCACAGCAGGCTCAGGGAGCATAAGCCTTTGGATAAGCTGAAGGAAAGACAGAGAGAACAGCAAGCAGCATAATGCACATCACTGGTGAATTTGCTAAAGGCTAGTGTACAATGGGCATGACTTTATCACACCTGGAGCTGCAGCCTTTCAGTCCCTTGCTGGTAGACCCCAGTTACAGCCCCCATTCATCCTAAGATGAAGCATTTTTTTCTCCATCTCCTATTGCAGCCAAACCTTCCCAACGAAAAGCACCCCCAGCATCCATAATGCCATGAAAAAGTTGCTCTAATGAATTGGCAGGAAAAACAGTTTCACAGAAAGAAGATCCATTCACAATTGCCCCTCGCATCCGGAGGCTTTTGTGTTAATTAGGAGTGACACCTTTAATTGCCAGTATTGAAACCCACAAGAGTTAACAGATCACAGCTTAAATCTGTGAAATCGTCAACCCAGGAGGCAACTCAGCAGCTGTGTTTTTTTGAGTCAGTGGCTTTTGTCCCTATGACACCTTGAGAAAAGGTTTACTTTTGTAATGTCTACAAACCTAAAATAACAGGGAATATTTAAATTGAGGTGGAAGGCAATTTAAAGCCCAGACCAAACTCTTCTGCTGAAATCTCTAATGGTAGAAGAAATGTGCATTTCCAACACATAATTAGGAAGAGACAAAGAGAGGGTGTGGAGTCTTACTATGGAATGTTAATTACAAGCAGATCCTGAATCCCGGGGTTGAGTTCCAGCCAGTTGAGGACACATATTGAAATGTACTTAGTGATACACTCATTTCTGCTTAATTACTTGTGGGACAAAGTGCTTGCAACCAAAGGACATTTCTTTAGGATGCAGAAGATAGCTCTGAGAAGCACTGATAAATGTAAAAGATACATGAAGCCGTATCAGTCCACCTACTTGCCAGTTAAGGGCATTTCACAATAGCTTTTTTTCCTAGTGCTCTGCATTGCCTATTTTAGTGTCCTAAGTGATAAGGTTTCCACCACTTCCCTTGGAAGATTAGAGAAGTCTCACAGCAGGATATTTTCCGCCTGCATTGTCTTTTCTTTTATTATAGTTCAATAAGGGGTTTTTTTGGGGGGAAGAAAAAAGCCCTAAATAATTTCTCTCTCTCCTCATTAACTACACCTTATTGGCAAACACAAGGTCTGCACTGCAATGGGTCTAAGAAGACATTTTTGTTGAATCAAATTCACTTTTTGCCATGCATGACTTCTGGAGCAGCAACCAAGCAGAGCAAAAGACCTGCATGAGAAGATGAAGGGGGCTCCCTACAGTCTGCCTTACTCTCCAGACCTCCCAAATTTCATACTGTCTGAGACCCTGTACCATGTACTCCACAGGGTATTCTCTGCTTCAGATTATGCAACGGGGCTAAACGCCAGAAGATGGCTGGTAAGGGCTAGCAGCCCGGCTGCTTATCTTTGCCTGCAGTCTGGTACCATAGTCCCCTATATCCCTAGATGGACTCTGTCAGTTGACCTAAAAGGGTAGACAATAAGTCAAGACAACAGCTGCATCAGCATGAAGAAATGATAGGCTTTACTGCAAACACATGAACTTCCAACTGAGGTATAGAATGTAGGAGCCAATTATGTGAGCCTCATGAGCATGGCACAGGTCTACACTGTCTGACTTGCACACAGATACAGGCTCAGTTTCACCTCAGCATGAGTCACTAAAGACTTTGACCTGCTGCCCTCATCCTCCTTCCTACCCTACATTTTGTGAATTTTTCTGCTGCTGTTAACAGGGCTATCTGTATGATAAGGCACAGAGAAAGGCCTCAACCCCTTGTAACTTAAAGGAGTCATGTAGCTTCTCATCTCAAAATCAGATCAATCAGAAGTGCTAGTGCCTCACCAGCCATAGCTGAAACCTATGTCTGCAATTACATTCAAAGTCAAGTGAGAAGAATGGCATCATGCATGATCAAAGCGCAATACCAGCTCATTGCCAGACAGCAGAAAAATCCAGGCAACTTACTGCTCCCAAAAAATATCAAGGAGCTCAGGTGATAGTCAGGACCTGGAAGTAACCACCAGTGCCATAAATGCACTTGAAGAGAGTGTGTTTCCACAGGCTGACAAGGCAATAAGCTGCACTTAGGAACACAATGCATTGTGGCTTAGCTGGCATGGTGTACAAGGTAGAAGATTACATCACATGTTCCCCAGTCCTCCAGAGAAATTATGTGTACCAGCTGAGAATACCGCTTGCACTTGTGATCATTCAGGTGACAAGAGTCCTCTCTCAGGGCACGCAGATTTGCATTGCTGCCTGTTTGTGCTAGTTGATAAGAGACTTTCAGAGGATGCAACTGTCAGTAAGTGGCTGCTCGGCTTTAGACTAAGTGCAAGATGAGATATCACCAGAGGAGAAAAAAAAAAAGGGGGGGAGGTTGGAAATTACTGAAAAATAACAAAGGGAGAAATGTAGTGTGGATAAAAAACATTGTCAGTTCTTTCTCTAAATCTGCCACCTCTTTATTCCCAAAACTACCCGAGAAAGAGGATACTGACCCTGCTGTCTGAGTCATATACCACAATCTCTAAGGTCAGTACCAAAGAAGCAAGTGAAGGCATTTGAACAAAACCAGGGAGAATACTGGATTCTTGACCACTAAGGCTAACCCAAAATCCCACTGGCAACAGTCTTTTGTTGACAAAAAAAGAGCATTTACACAGGCAGTGGTGAATCCGGGGCGGCACAGGAAAATAGAACTGGGATGTGAATGTTAGAAACATGCATCAATCTAGGTAGATATTATGAACTAAAAAAGGTAGCAAAAAAATCAAAGGAAGCCCGTGCAGACCTCTCCTGAAAAGGGGTCAACTATTCTTTTTCAATGGAACGAGCTCTCAGTTGTAGGCATAGTTTTCAGCCCTGTCCCTGTCTTTCACAGCATTTTTTAGTCATGCTCAGTCTGGGCTCATCTCTTCCAGTGGTCAAAGCCTTTCAGATCACCTTTGCATCTCTGTTGTCCTATGCCCTGGACATGTGGGACAACAGAGCCCCAAAGACGAATCAGAGGGATGAAACGGAGATTGTGAAGAGGGCATAAAATCATAGAATCATAGAATAGTTAGGGTTGGAAAGGACCTTAAGATCATCTAGTTCCAATCCCCTTGCCATGGGCAGGGACACCTCACA